>JACXGJ010000834.1:15209-103736 GCA_016801105.1 Esox niger | reverse complement strand
CTATGGGCAGGGCTGAGGGTTGTGCAAAGCTAGAAAAAACAGGCTTCTATGGGCAGGGCTGAGGGTTGTGCAAAGCTAGAAAAAACAGGCTTCTATGGGCAGGGCGGAGGGTTGTGCAAAGCTAGAAAAAACAGGCTTCTATGGGCAGGGCGGAGGGTTGTGCAAAGCTAGAAACGTCATCAATGAGAAGCAAAGATTAGCAAAAGACTATAAGGATTGGACAGTTGAGGAATGGAGATATGGTTGTCTTCTCTGACTAATCAAATTTTCAGCTTTGCCCAAAACCTGGTCGTCTAATGATTGAATGGAGACCTGGAGGGGCCTACAAACTACAGGGACTCGCACCCACTGTGATATTTGATGGAGGATCGGTGATGATCTGGGAATGCCTCAGCAATGCTGGAATTGAGCAGATTTGTCTTTGTGAAGGACGCATTAATCAAGCCAAGTACAAGGTTATCCTGAAGAACACCTGCTTTCTTCTGCTCTGACAATGTTCCGCAACTCTGATAGTTGGTTTTACCAGCAGGACAATGCTCCATGCCACACAGCCAGGTTAATCAAGGCGTGGATGGAGGACCACCAGATCAAGATCCTGTCATGGCCAGGTCAATCTCCAGACCTGAACCTCATTGAAAACCTCTGGAATTTGATCAAGAGGAAGTTGTATGGTCACAAGCCATCAAACAAAGCTGAGCTACTTGAAATTTTGTGCCTGGAGTGGCATATAGTCACTCAACAGCAATGTGACAGATTGGTGTAGAGCATGCCAAGACACATGACAGCTGTGATTAAAAATCAGGGTTATTACACCATATATTGATTTCTGAACTCTTCCTAAGTTAAAACATTAGTATTATGTTGGTGAAAAATGAATATGAATTGGTTTTCTGAAAACAATGCATATTTTTTGGTTATATTGACCAGTTGTTATTGTCGACAAATAAATGCTCTAAATGACAATATTCTTATTTGGAATATGGGAGTATTGTTGTCAGTAGTTAATTGAATAAAACAAAAAATTTCATTTTAGTCAAACACATACCTATGAATAGTAAAACCAGAGAAACTGATAATTGTGCAGTTGTCTCTCAATTTTTCCAGAGCTGTATTGACTTGATAACATTCATAGAATTCGTTATAGCTTGTTGTTTGTAACAGAGATTTCCCAGAACGGGGGTTTGTTCACCCAAATTATATCCTCCCTCTTATTATCTAGGCTCTGGATTTCTTCAATGCCTCCCACTTTTCGGGAGTATATATGGTTTCAGTTTATATTACCCAATATTTTGGACAAAAACGAACAAAATACTTCTGGGGATGTTAGCATAGTTAAACTAGTGATGGCAGTGATGATCTTTAATCCATAATAAAATATATTGTTCTTGCAATTACTGACCTATTACAATGAATCATTTTGTACTTGGTTAGGCTAGGTTATTTTAAGGATGTGCAACATACAGTATGTGGCTTTGCTGTGTAGCGTATTCAGCCAATATGGCTTGTTTATCTTATTTATGAGGCTGGCTGTCAAAGTTTCTTTCTCTTTCTGCTTTCTTTTCTGAACTTACAAGTTTCCAAGACGTGGGTTTTTCTTCGGAACTGTTGCAACTTTTTGGACATGTAATGAATTGTACTCCACATAACTTGGAATGTTGTCAAGGAGATTGAGCATGTTAATGATTCGTGCTCTGTGTGGGACTCAGGGGAGGAACTATTTTCTTACCAGTAGCGTGTCAGTTTCATTAGGCAGGCCTAGTTATCCAGTATTTGGGCTACAATCAGCCTTCGTAGGTCATATTTTATTGATGAAAACATTTTTACATATACAGTTGTATTATGTTATATGTAAATACTATTCTATTCTATCTTCTGTCGAACAACAACGCTATACTGACATACATGTTGCAGAACAACAAGTATGTCTATATAGTGGGAATTGGTTAAAAAGGTTTCAACCTGTGTATTAAGAAATTATGGTTTTCCAACAGTTTCTGGTTTCAAATAGCACTGAACATGACACTAACAATGAGCCTTTGTATTAGAAACACGACAGAAATGGACCCTGCATTTTTTATTTAATGCCTGTCACAGTATGTGTTAGCTAACATTCATAACATTCATGATTTACTTCAGGGATGAGATAAGAATGTCAGTAGGAAGATTTTCCATGCCTTAAATGCTCTGCAAAAAGAAATAAACATCCTGCATTTCCTGTAAGTCAGTAAGCTTAAAGGTTCTAGGTGCAAATTCCCCTTCTGAGAGTTGCAGCAAATACCAGGGTGTAACGGACTTAACCCCAGTTTGTATTATAGGCCTGTGACTGATGGGTAGAGTGAAGACTGGCTTGTTGGTAAACCAATCGATTGTGAGAAGACAACCAGTGAATTTGAAAACTTTTTATGGAAATGAATGTTGCCTCTCAGACCCATTGACCGGGTCAGAAGCTTTGTCCTAAAGCGAGTCAGAGGCAAAAAGGTCAAAGTTGAAGTAGGGAGCAAGTTCCAATCAAGGAAAACCATGGCATCATGGACTAAGTGCAGAGCTGTGAACACGAGTAAACATGCAATTAGATGTCTCTAATATTAAGCTAATAAGTAAAGAGTAAAAACCTATTTAAAATGGTCTGTATCTCTATAAGCCTAACATTATTCCCATTTTTTCAACTGAACTGTAACCTAAGTAATTGTAGTGCAGCTGCAACCAATTTTTTTTCTTATATTTTGATTAATTTATACATGTAGGCTTTCACTCTGCTATTGTTTTTAGCCTTTTAGGTTTTCCACAAAGATCTGAGAATTGTATTGAGACACCTTCAGATTGAATTTGATCTCTGGCCATTCTCAGTTTTCCCCTTGCCCTCCGTTGGTCTGCCTAGCCCTATTGTTGAAATTTATTGTGACCAGTCTGTTGTTGTATTCCCCCAGTCTAGGGCAATATGTTTATTGCCGTCATTAAGATACCAGCATTCATTAATTGTCTTTAACTCAATTTAACTGATAGAAAATAATTTACGCTTGCACAAGTATGGCTAATGTAAATATATTCCCACCCCCCAAATAAAACGTTTTCTTTTTTTTTTGCTGTACTTAAACTTTGAAAATAATTCATTTTGAATTGAATTACTTGGTAAATTAGGCTAATTGCCTTTTCTCTACTCATGCTCACTGACATCTGTAGCAGAACGACTGCTGATAAAAGTGACAAACTCTAACGGCAAATTTCATTATAGTAATTGTATAAAACATTATTTTGAGACGAGGGAACTTGGTGGGTCCGTGAAATCTTGTGTACTTGTCGTCATAGACCTGGTTTCAGGTGGAAATACCTTTCTTAGAGTTGTTGTAAGATCCTTCATTATTCATGTTGATACAATGGAAATGTAAATCTAAAGCTGATCTTTTAGATACAGTCATTTCCTGCATATTTCTCATGACAGATAGATGGTGTGTGTGCTCAGTTTCCACTGCATTCGGATGTTTAACATCCTGGAAAAAGGTCAAACAGGCAAGCCATGTGGGGTGAAGAATGTCAGGAAATTACAGTGACTTTCATGGATACTTATGCGAGGGAAATTAGACTAGCTATCTTGAAGCCTAACACAATGACTAATGGTACGTGGCTCAGAGAAACTATTGGCACAATCGTTAACTACTCTGTAAACTATTATAATTAAATCCAATGGAATATGCATTTGACGCTGTCCAAGTAAATACATTGAAAATGCATGCAGAATTGCACAATCAGTCTGATATAATGTAATAACCGTTGTCTTGTATTTGACTTCGACATTCCATTAATAAATAGGTTAACTACTTTTGCCTTCTGTGAGACATCCAGTAGATTTCATGACTCTTTAAGCATTAGATGTGACCATGACTGCGATGTTGAAATAAGAATAAACATTTTAGGTCTTGGCTACAAGACAACCCCGGGGATAAGATTTACAGGGCAGATTGAGACATGGAATTTGATAGAAGTTCATAACAACCACACAGATCCTAATGACCTAAAAAGTGTACACATAGAAATGAATGATTAACTTTTTTGGCTTAATGAAACCATCCTAAACTATCATGAGACCTTCATAAAGACAAAATATGAATGCACAGCCATGCCAGGTGACATAAAAGGCCCTTGGGCTACACCTTGTGCTTGGCCAGATGTGGCCAAATGTGACACCCCTTTTACACATCAATGTTACATTAGCTTTTAAATAAGACTAAAATTAGACTATTGAAAGTGGGGCCATGGCAATATCCGCAGCAATCTTTAGTTTTAGTCTATTGGGAGGCAAGGAGGGGAGATATTATCGTTTTTTATTACAATTTCACAATGCTATCCCAGCTGTTGAAAGTAGCCCATGATCCAAATTCACAAAGCATTTTAGAATAGCAGTGACCCTGATTATTTACGATTATTCAGTAATGAAAAGTCTCTCTGAAGATCAACACTCCAAAACACTTCAAAAACATGGTTAGTGGTTCTGGGGCATGAGGGTCAGTCAGTGTTGTCCACTATGATTTACTGTGATTGAGAACGGAGGAAAAGAGTAAACATCATCACTCTTAGCCTCCCTGGAGGTGGGTCTCCCAAAAGGATGCTGGTTTGATTCCTCCAGCTGACGCGATAAAAAAAAAAGGGTTGTTGTGCCCTTGAGCATGGTACTTTACCCTAATTGCTCTTTTAACCGGCAAAATGCAGACATCGCTCCTTTATCTCTTCTTTCCCTCTTTCACGAGTGCTCTCCCTTTCTCTCAAGATAGACTCTCCAGTCTTTTCTTTTATTCCTCCTTTCTTCACTCCCTTTACTCAACCAGAATCTATCTCTTTCTAAGTCACATTGTGTTCCCTCTTAAAGTTTTTTCTCTCTCTTCTCTCTAAAACTGATTTGACTGATAACTACTTACAGTTACTCTATTAAGTATACAGACCATGACACGAAGACACAGGCCTTATTATTGAATACTGCAATTCACGAGTGCCGTTCATAATCAAAAAGTGATCTTCAGACAGTCAAGATTTGAAGTGGACCCTTGACTTTATTGCCCTTGACATCAAGCCATGAACATTGCTCAAGCTCCTTAAGCCTGGAATGCTAAGAATATGGACTAGAAGAATGCTGGGATGGTATTCAACCATATTCATAACACATTCAAAATATTACCTCCACATCAACAGTGAATGTCATTTATGTTTCTTATGGGAATCATTTGAATGTGCTTAGTTCCACGGTGCTAGAACAGTAGGCGTACAGAACAATGTTTATTGTGTCTAATTATGCTAGGAAAATATGAATTTTCATGTAATTAAATGTTTACCTCTTCTAAATTGCATTCACAAACAAAAACAATATTTATCAGACCAAAGAAATTGAAATCATTTTGAAAACAAAATAAATGAATGATACATGTTAGACCTCTGTATTTACTAGCGTCAGTGGTCTTTGATCTCTGATTGGTATTTGGTTAATGAAGATGTCCGCTCATTGCTGGGTTCACAGGTTGGCTGTTGGAGCCCCGTGGTCCACCGTCATATTCATAAAACTTCATCAGAGTTCAGTCTGATTGCTTGGCCTTTAATAAATCATTGTAATGATAATACTGATAATAGTAATAACAATATAATTCAGCAATATAATACATCCCATTTAGCAGACGCTTTTATTCAAAGCAACATACAGTCATCCCTGCATACATTTTATGTTTGGGTAGTCTAATGAACACACCGTGAATGCAGAAACAGAAAGCTTCTTGGCATTGCTAGTCATTTAGTTTCCTTCCTACATCTTTCTGCACAAAATGGAACAGCTTTAAAACGGACCCTGTTTTGAAACACAATGGCTTCTATTAACCTTTTTTTCACCTTTCTTCCTTTACATTTCTTTTGCTTCTGTGCCAGTTTGTGAAGTCAATACTGCATTATAGTTCCATTGGCTTATGGATTGATGTGATTGTGTGATATGAACAATGGTAGTGAGATAAGGATGCTGCAGAAAGAGATAAGTAAACAGTCTGAACATAATAAACAATCTGGTGGACCTGTTATCAGACATTGATAACTATGATTGATAGCTTACTTGCTGTGTGTTTTCCCAACAGGATCAAGGTGTGGTCCAGTTGAGGAGGTGCCCGAACATTGGGACTTAATGAGATAATTGTTCATTTATTGCTGTGCTGAAGCTTCTCTTCCAACAGTCGACCATCTCCTCGACTATCACCATTTCAGTATTCTATTATTATTTTTGTTGTCATTTGCAATGACCACTGGGCCGAAGGCACACAGAGTGCTCAAAGTAATTTTGTCTTGTGTTTGAATGCTACAAAAATGTCCTTAAGCTGTGAATAGAACCCAATTCAGCTACAGTATGCACGTTATTATTATTCAGAACCTGATCACTATTCCCAAATGCGGAAACCGAAATGAATCATCAATAAAACATGATTAAAATGTATTTACTGCTTGATCACCACTCCTCTTCGTGTCACCATCATGGGATATAGTCTGTTGGCATTGAGTGTCTGGAGGCCATTTCAGGGAGATATGATATATTTTCAAATGATCAGCAATATGCACTGCATGGGTACAACACTGAGATGCCTCCCTGGTCCCAGCTGGGCGGGCTAATGGAATCCTACAGGCTGCAATCAATAGCTCACTCCTCGTATTTGCATAATAAGCAGATCTGTCTGTGTGACATCTCCCGGGGTCGTCCAGGGTTCACCTGCCTCCCCTTTCCTGTGTCTTCTTCCCAGAGCCTGAGAAATAAATCTCTTGGTAGCTTTTTCGGTTTACTGTTTGAATATTAATTCAGTCACAGTGGATAGTGGAGTGGCTTCACAGAGCCACACAGGAAACAATGTTTATTTGTAATCACCTACATCTGGAGGAGACAAAAAAGCGTCTGCCCAGAAAAAAAATATGTCCTTCCTTGTCCTTCCCTTTCTGTTTAATTAACTCAACCGTGCATCAGTCTACAACCGACCTGTGTCTCGCCAGCACACACACCTCCCTAGATTGGAGGATAATAAAAACATTTTTCATGGTTACTCACAAAATAATGAATACCTAGTCATTGACTTTGTTTAAAATTGGATCATAAATGTGCATGATGTCGCAATGATTCCACGCACATTAACCTATAGTCCACAGCCTGCTCATGCCCTTGAGGTCATTAAGTAAGTTGGGGTTTTCATGTCTGGTTTATCTTTTACAACATTTTTTTATGTTTAATGAAATAATAATCTATTAAGTCTAGTGTTCTGATAAAAATGATCTTTTAAGGGCACATCCTCCCTAAAAATACATTCAAGCTGACTGTGTGGGAACAGGCTGTGGCCAGTGTCTTTAGGTGTAATCTACATCTGCTACACAACCAGGTGGACAAAAACAGAGATGACTAGGTAGACAAAGACAGGGATGACCTAGTGGGCAAAGACAGACATGACTAGGTGGATAAAGACATGGATGATCAGGTGGACAAAGACAGGGGTGACCAGGTGAACAAAAATGGGATGACCAGGGGGACAAACAGGGATGACCATGTGGACAAAGACAACCTGGTAGACAAAGACAGGGATTTACTAGGTGGATGAAGACAGGGACAACCAGGTGGACTACGCCTGGGATGACCAGGTGAGACAGGGATGACCAGGTGGACAAAGAAAGGGAAGACAAGGTGGATAAACACACAGATGACCAGATGGACAAAGAAAGGGATGACCTGGTGGACAAAGAAAGGGACGACCGGGTGGACAAAGACCGGGGTGACCATGTGAAAATTGAATGGGATGACCAGGTGGACAAAAACATGGATAACCAGGTAGACAAAGACAGGGACAACTAGATGGACTTTGACAGGGATGACCAGGTGGACAAAGACAGGTATTTATTAGCTGGATTAAGACAGGGATGACCAGTTTGGTTGTCTGCAGTGACAGCAGAATTAGTCAGGCAAAATCAGCAACACAACCAACCTTCTCACTCAGGTGGAGTAACCCAGAGGTCAAGTGACAATGTTGTCATGTAATCAATCAATGCATGCTGAAACCGTAAACACTACAGAGTGAATCCCATCCAGCCAGTAGAACCAAACTCCTGGCAAGCAGCAGCATGGTGAAGCAGTGAACAAACCAATCTGAACTCAAATGTATCTCTCACCCTGTTATTGTCTCTCTCTTTCTCTCTTGATAGCTCTCTAGATGTATAATTTTTTTGTGTTTACATTTGATTACTTACACTTTGTTTTATCTTTGTATTTTGTAATCCTTCTTCTTCACAGTGAATTTGTCTAACATCTTGAAACTATACCCCAGGCAGAAGTTAATGAACCCGACATTACTGTAGGGACATTTCCATCCTCTAATCAACCTGAATATATTCTGTTCTGTACTTTAGAAATAGTGTGTAAAATAATGTTTGGCAATTAAATTCCCAAATTCAGACCCTCAGAAAATGTCTGATCAAAGGTTCATGAGTTTTTCGATTACACATGGTTTCTGAGGCTGTAACTCTGTTTGTAAGGGATGTGATACACTGCTGAATTATATTGTTATTACTCTTATCAGTATTATCATTACAATGATTTTTTAAAGGCCAAGCAATCATACTGAACTCTGATGAAGTTTTATGAATATGACGGTGGACCACGGGGCTCCAACAGCCTACCTTTGAACCCAGCGATGAGGGGACATCTTCAGTAACCAAATACCATTCAGAGATCAAAGACCACTGATGCTAGTAAATACAGAGTTCTAACATGTGTCATTCATTCTTTTTATTTTCAACATGATTTAACTTTTGTTGGTCTGATAAATATTGCTTTTGTTTGTGACTGCAATTTAAAAGAGGTGAACATTTAATTAAATGAAAATGCATTCTTTCCGAACATAATTAGACATGATAAACATTGTTCTGTACGCCTACTGTTCTAGAACCGTGGAACTAAGCTCCTCTTAGAGATATTAACAAGCTTATCCTGGGCATTCATCTGCATTACCTTGGCTTAAGTTGTAATGGCCAGTATCCCAACAACCCAGAATTTAACTACTGGTAGAGACCGTGAAGACAATCACAGGGCCGTTACGATCTCAGTCTTAGCCAACCCGGATGTATCTACCTGTACCACGTTGCTTCCTCACCCCTCTTGAAGACAGAGAATGGCGGACCCTTGCTTGACCCCAGGAGCGCGAGTCATCAATGCTTGTTCGTCTGTTGACCCTGGGAGTGCCTGAGAGATAAATTGGTGCTGACAGACAGATTGTCACGGCCGATGGAGGAATGAGGAGATGTCATTGAGCACCGCTGAGTTGAATTGTATTGCCTGGTCGGTTGACTGGACTCGCGTGGGGAAGATGATGAGTGTTAGATGTATCATGGTATCTGGGCTGTGTAACTGTGTAAGAGCGTAGACTGGTGCTGAGAAAGAGGGATCTTGACTCTATGTTAATGGACAGAGTGCAGAAGCAACACCTGCCTTGAAGCAGGTTTGGAGTAAGAACACATGATCTGAACACACTGACAAGGAGCTGGTTGAAATCAAAAGGTTTCCTCATTCAGATACATGTCATCTGTATTTGACAAAGGAATAGGATTCATGTAGAAGGTTTTGCAATAAATAATAACAATATTTTTGACGAACAAATGCCAACTTACTAGCTAATTTGATAGATTAAGGTAAGTTAGTAATGACATTGAAATTTACAGTCATGCATTTGGAGTTGTTATGTTTACTATTAGCCTGCAAATAGTTCTATGCTAAAACTGGAACCATTCACAAGCTTAACAGGAGTGCTATTAAATCCCCATTGATTTTGATAATGAGCTGCTTTAACCTGACAGTAACAGTTGTAAGCAATACAAGAAGTCAACTTCCTTGGATTGATAGCCCCTACAAGGTGAGTTACGACCCATCTACCTTACTAATGCCTCTATCTCCAACACCATTATAATAAAGCAGACAAATAAATAAGAGCCATCAAGGTGACAAACGAAAAGGAGTATTCAACATTCCGCAGTGAACATGCTCAGGCAGATGGAGAAGAATCCTCCAGTACCACTCCAAATAATGTCTGAGATCTTGTTGTTGTAACAACTATTTGTTATTGACTTTGATGTAGTAAAAACAAAGGGAAAGTTTCTGGAGTTTTCTAATTTGAGTTTTCTAAAGCATCCAACTACTGGGATGCTATGGGATGCTATGGTCAGTTGCATTGTGATAATATATCTATGTCTTTGGACGTCTCATCAACACGATAGTTCTACTGACAGGCTTTTACTGATTACAATGATGAATATGTGATATTTTATTTTAAATGAAATGTCTTAAACTGCTTTCAACCTGCATGAATAGTGGTGGCAAGTGACCTTGTAGCCTGAAGTAGCCTGAAAATGTTGCATTCTCCGCAAGGCCATTTGTAAAATATAACAGTTGGCATGGAAGCCAAATTTAAATACCGTTGAAGATCGATCTAAATAGTATTTTTTACAGTTCACACAGTATAATTCAAACCATAACTATATTCACACCAGTTGTTTTAACAACAGCATGACTAGAGGAAGGGAAGAAAGACAAAGAGAACAAGAAAGTGAGATGTCTTAACAACAGGGTTTGACCCACCAGAGGCAATAACAAATAAACACAATCATAAACAAGCAAACAGAGAAACACTTGTTTGGTCTGGGTCATTTGGGCTTTCTTCCAGCATTGCTGCAAGTCCTTGGAGTTTCTCTTTTGATTAATTGCTGTGGGATTTGGAGCCATATGTCGCCAAAATGCTCTCTTTTCTGCATCTGCTCCCAAATTTACATAATTTCAATCTGAGTGTAATTAGACAAAATGTCGTTATTTGGCAATGACTTAGGCCACTAATATGAGCCCTTCAGCAAATACAGAACATAGAGACTCCCTGCTGTCGGAATAGGAGTCATTTGGTTGGGAGTTTATAACATTTAACAGGAATGTTAAATGTTATATTTTCATTCATGATAATAGATTTCATTTATCATTATTTTTATTATAGTTTCAGGAAAAACCTCCAATTAATAAATACTATGCTGAATTTCAACACATATTTTTTGTTGGCTAAGATCGCAATCCTAAAATTCCCTCTGTAAAAATACATAGATTGGGTCTTGTGTTTTGTCCATGTAGATTGAACTGCATTAATTGTGCTGGTATATTCCTTTCCCCTCCTCTTTTTCTCCTGTTGCTGTGATTAATAGTCGTGCGACAGTAATACAGAATTAGAATGGCAGAGCATGAGGCTCTGAGCACAGAGATGGCATTTGCTACTGTCAGAAAGCGGGGCCATCGGCAGGCCAACTCCACCATTAAGCCCGCTGCTCTGACTGTGTGGCTGATGGATGATTACTCATTGGCGTATGTACAATAACAGCATCCTTGTACACAACACATAGCACACAGCCCGCCACTGCAGACACCATCAGACATAGAAGAGTGATGTGAGATGGAAACAGAAAGATGAAGAATGAGTGGGAGTGAGGGAGGAATGGGGGATGAAAAGGAGAATGAGAGGGCAATGTGAATGTTACAAACAAAAAACCTCCCAAAATTTGTTTCATTGTACCTATCTGACAATCGTGATTTATTTTGACATATTCTCAGAAAATACATTCATTTGTGGTAATTATTTACATAAAGGCATCAGGCTATAATAAAAAGAAAACTGAGGGACAAAGATGGATTTGATTGCAAAGGTGATCATGTAACAGGCTGTTATGCACTGAATCGCCAGCTAACTGTGTTGTATGTGACTTTATATCGATATTGTTAATCCCACATCTGACAAACACAAAGGAATAGCATGCCCTAAATGATCCAGTCTCGAGACTTATTATCAACACATAGGAAAAAAACATTTTATCAACCATTATACATTCTGAACAACAATTATTTCCATTTAATCGTGATATTAAGTGATTGTATTAAATCACATAAAATATACATGCTAAGTTTACCATTCACACTGTTGAAGTATTTTATTTGAATATCTTAAAACACTTTAGCAAAAAACTGTTCATGCAATCTATCTAAATAATGAGAAAACAACTCACTGGTACTGCAGGTATGTTTGAATAAACACAACTGACTTTGAATAAAATATAATTTTCTAACTACAATATGCAGTCTCTGTGTATGTGTGTGTGTATTCAACCTCAGAACACTGTGTTGTCAGACGAACATTACAAAAACAGATCAGGGTCCATAGAGCTGAAGAGCTTGCTGGCGTTCTGTCAATGGCATTCCTCAGAGGTGTAGTCCAAAATGGGCTGATGACCAGAAGAGCCCTCTGTTCATACACTTAGCCCCTCTTCAAGTATACCTAAGAGGACAGTTCTCTCATCTTCCCACATGGCTAGTAACAGGGTTGTATAACTCCTAATCATTGATGATCAATGGAACTTTCAGCTCAGCGGGACTCACTCCCCTTGTTGCCCAAAGCGGCAGCTCTGTTCACAACAGGGGGCCAGAATATGCTTCCTATACTTTAGTAGTGAGTTGGGTGGGCCCTTGCTTCTGCACTTCAGTTCTGTGTTATAAGACTGAGTGAAGAGCTGCTGAAGCCAGACGCTCTCTTTTAGAGTCATATCAAGGGGGAGCCCAAGAGCTAGGTTCCAGACATCTACATCCTTGGACGTCCCACAGAAACAGGTGGGCCAGGCTCTGCTGACCGTTATTGGACAGGATCCATGCCACTGCACCACCCAGGCGAAAGCTGTGGAGAGGCAGGGCATTAGAGAAAGGCACAGTACAGAGGTTACATATACAAAATCAACCAATTTGGCACGGATGGGTAAGGTGTATTGATCACCATAGGTGACATAAATACATTTGGGCAGAAGCAGTAATCATCAATTCATTCCATTCATTGAAAGCAGAGAACTAAAAAGAGAGACGGCCGTGTCTAACATTAGGGATGACCAGAGTCAGGTATCTACCAGAGAGCAGCGTTCTGTTGTTCGGCATGAGAGGAACTTGTAGATGAGCTTTTCCCATGGAGTCTGGCATTGCATGTGCAGCGAGGGCCAGTTTACTAGAGAGTAAATATCACACTGATGAGTGTTGTAGCGGGCAATGGTGACACAGCAGATGTTGCGGTGTTTAACTAACAACTGTAATACATCGAGGTGAACATTAGCAATGGGTCTGTGAACTACAATCTCCGAAGTCCAGGACTAGCCAGGTGTTTATTTTCACAAGAACATGTTCTGCTGTGTGTGTAAATAATGCTTTGTTGCAAAATAAGAAACCAATTCTGGTGCTGATTTGAACAAGGTATGGTTGGATTTGAAACTGGAAGTAGCTCATGTGGATCTGGAAAGAGAGTGAGCAATACAACCAAATAAAAAGATACTTATAGTTTTCAGTATTGGTATAGTCTACTGGCTGAGGTGAGATTTTCTGTGGGACAGAGGTATTTTCCAGTTGAAGATTTGGTTTTACTGGATTTGAGGAACAGTAGCAGATCAAGAAAAGCATGTTGGATGGCATTGAAGCTATGTTCAACTCTGTCACAGCACAGTTAATTGAAACATGAAGTGATTTCAATTGCCGTAAAAGAGGTTTTGCTAAATAACATTTTATGATAATTTTTCAAAATGTACTAAACATTCTCATGATAGTTTAGAGACATTGTTACATATACACATTGGGGCAAAAAAGTATTTAGTCAACCACCAATTGTGCAAGTTCTCCCACTTAAAAAGATGAGAGAGGCCTGTAATTTTCATCATAGGTACACTTCAACTATGAGAGACAAAATGAGGAAAAAAATCCAGAGAATCACATTGACAGAGTTTTAATGAATTTATTGGTAAATTCCTCTGTAAAATAAGTATTTGGTCACCTACAAACAAGCAAGATGTCTGTCTCTCACAGACCTGCAACATCTCCTTTAAGAGCCTCCTCTGTCCTTCACTTGTTACCTGTATTAATGGCACCTGTTTGAACTTGGTATCAGTATAAAAGACACCTGTCCACAACCTCAAACGGTCACACTCCAAACTCTACTATGGCCAAGACCAAAGAGCTGTCAAAGGACACCAGCAACAAAATTGTAGATTTACACCAGGCTGGGAAGACTGAATTTGCAATAGATAAGCAGCTTCGTGTGAAGAAATCAACAGTGGGAGCAATTATAAGAAAATGGATGACATACAAGACCACTGATAATCTCCCTCCATCCGGGGCTCCATGCAAGATCTCACCCCGTGGGGTCAAAATGATCACAAGAACGGTAAGCAAAAATCCCAGAACCACACGGGGGGACATAGTGAATGACCTGCAGAGAGCTTGGACCAAAGTAACAAAGGCTACCAAAAGTAACACACTATGCCGCCAGGAACTCAAATCCTGCAGTGCCAGACTTGTCCCCCTGCTTAAACCAGTACATGTCCGTCTGAGGTTTGCTAGAGAGCATTTGGATGATCCAGAAGAGGATTGGGAGAATGTCATATGGTCAGATGAAACCAAAATATAACTTTTTGTTAAAAACTCAACTCGTTGTGTTTGGAGGAGAAAGAATGCTGAGGTGCATCCAAAGAACACCATACTTACTGTGAAGCATGGGGTGGAAACATCATGCTTTGGGGCTGTTTTTCTGCAAAGGGACCAGGACGACTGATACGTGTAAAGGAAGAATGAATGGGGCCATGTATCGTGAGATTTTGAGTGAAAACCTCCTTCCATCAGCAAGGGCATTGAAGATGAAACGTGGCTGGGTCTTTCAGTATGACAATGACCCCAAACACACCGCCTGGGCAACGAAGGAGTGGCTTCATAAGAAGCATTTCAAGGTCCTGGAGTGGCCTAGCCAGTCACCAGATCTCAACCCCAAAGAAAATCTTTGGAGGGAGTTGAAAGTCTGTGTCGCCCAGCGACAGCCCCAAAACATCACTGCTCTAGAGGAGATCTGCATGGAGGAATGGGCCAAAATACCAGCAACAGTGTGAGAAAACCTTGTAAAGACTTACAGAAAACGTTTGACCTCTGTCATGCCAACAAAGGGTATATAACAAAGTATTGAGATGAACTTTTGTTATTGACAAAATACCTATTTTCCACCATAATTTACCAATAAATTCATAAGAAATCCTACAATGTGATTTTCTGGATAATTTTTCTCATTTTGTCTCTCATAGTTGAAGTGTGCCTATAATGAAAATAACACCCTCTCATCTTTTTAAGTGGGAGAACTTGCAAAATTGGTGGCTGACTAAATACTTTTTTGCCCCACTGTAGCAAGCTGTCTTCCTCCTGAATCACACTGTTAAGTAAACGGAAACACCTGTAGGCTCCCCAGTGAAGGTGAACAAGGACCCACTGAGCTCGTAAGGGATTGGAAGGATGTCCTGTATATATAAAGTGCAACCAGTTAAATATGACAATTTTACAGAGATGTTTGCTGTCTTTTTGCAACTATAGACCTTTTAAAAATCTTTATATTATTTTGCAACTATAGACCTTTATATTTCTCACTTCCAATTTCTCTTTGGGATTGTTTTGGATATGACTTTTGATAAATGATGAAGGAAGTCTGTTCTGTCTAGATTTAAAGAAGGAAATCACAATCATTCAGTGTCCTACATTTGATGGGATTGATGGAATGTTGTAGGTTACAAATATCCCTCCACAGCTATGTGGTTTGGGGAAAAAAGCCTGTTCTGAGACTTTTAACACATTCAAAGTATGTGAAACAATGAAACTTAGACAAACAACTGCCTTAGTTTTAAGAAAGTGTTAGGAAAATGATTATCTAAATGCTTTAACAACATCCTTCACTACACCCGATATATTAGTTACTAACTGATATGTATTTACAAGATTGATATACCTGCACATAAGGGATAGATAAGAATCTGTTTGAAAATTTGTAATTATTTCTTAAGTATTTTACAGTCAATTTACCACACCTTTCAGAAATATGTGTGGTGGATAACATGCATTTAAATGATGATTATTATATCTCAACAGACTATTGCTTAGTCTTAGATTGTAAAAGTCGAGTTGAAGAGCATCAGCCCAGCGTTGCTCTGGCACACCCTTAGAGCAGTTACCCTTCTAGCCCAATAACTATTTGTCCCATTTCTTTATCGGAACCTAATGAGAATTTACCAACATAAGTTATATTCCTTTTAACCACAGAGGTAATCACGTTGAACAGTTCAGATGATTAGACTATTTTATATAGCCTAAACACAAAACAAAGCAGTTGGGGGCAAGACCAAGCAGGACACATCTCAAGACAGTTGAAGAGTCGGCTAATAGCTATTTATTTAGGCTTAAAGACACTTATCCATTTAAAGCCTATACATTTTGTAAGTGATTTATCATTTACTACTGGGTTCCCTTTTATTGGTGTTATCAGTAAGCCTTAAAAATAGATCAAAGGTAAATTGTCAAGTTGCCAAGATCTAACAGGTACAGGTTATAAACTGGGCCGTTTTTTGCAACGTCGCTTGTTGCAACGTCATCAAACGATAACAAAAGCCCTGACAATACGCCGAAGTTAATCAAAATGAAATAGTCCTATGAACACGTATGCAGACGCAATATGCAGTATCCAAATACATTAAGAAAATAAGTGACAATCACTAATCAACATCACTCAAAAACACACTTAACTGAAAATATGTTGTACTTCCTATTGCCCTTCCCAAACAGCTCTTCAAAATGTACTTTCTGCCAAGACGAAATAGGGGGAAAAATAGAAATGTCCCTGATCAAATAATACTGACAGCTGACGATACCATAAACAAAGACACTGACCTAAAGAAATCTCTCATATATTATTTTTTGCGTCAACAATGTTAATATTATTACGATGTATTATTACTGTGCCCCTCCAGTGAATCGGTCATTTAAGTAATATAGTAAGCCTGGTTTTGATCGCTTTCAGATCTTTCGGATTTAATCTTAAATGAACGCTAAATACCTTTAAAGCTCACGCTGCTGTCTGCTTCGTAAAATAACACTTACGTGTTAAGAATTGCGAGTCTGCAGCTCGAATGTAGTCAAAATTGAGCTAGTAACCAAGTAGCCTATTTGTGTATTTGGATAGGCGATAAATTATCCAAGACGCACATTGTAAAACTGTCAAAGCAGCTTAGATAAATGTTCTTTATAGTAATGATTCCTGCCGTTTTAAAGCCTCGTTCCTCCCAGCACATGATAATGGGTATATCATACCAAATGCACACAGCAGCCATGGTCTTGAACCCTTAAGACTCAGTCAGTAATTAATAAAATAAATCTTGACACACAGGGCTTTTTTACGTATTTAAGACAATACTCTTTAAGCACCTGTTCTAATTAAAATAACTTTTAACTTGAAAATCAATAAATATATTCAGTCGAAGATTTTGTCCCATTAGTACTTCCGCAGTCTTCTGGTGGGGGGGAAGACTACTATCGTGCTCGTGAATTGACCTAGTCTTTAAAGCTGGGTATGGTCTCGAAGGGTCGGTTTAGGACTCTTGTCTGATAAATGTGTTAGATTTTTTTTTCATTTTACTTTTTTACATTTTGTATATATATATATATATATATATATATATATATATATATATATATATATATATATATATATATATATATATATATATATATATATATATATATATATATATATATATATATATATATATATATATATATATATATATATATATATATATATATGTATGTATGTATGTGTAGTTGTTGTATTAGTCACAGATTGGACATATTGTGAAAAATATCATGTTCAGAATTGTTTTCCACTGTTGAAATTGAAGGTTATATATTATAGCCTATTTTTGTAAATGCTACAAACATTTTCCTCTTTTCTACTGTGTTATTCTGTTTCTTGTGAAAGTTAGACTAGCTCAACCTTTCCTCTATTATTCTCTTCTGCGCAAGCAAGCAGCTCCTCCTGAACTCTGTGTGAACCGCGACGGCGACAGTAAATCATTTTTTACTCCCCCTCTCCCCCATCGCTCGCGTCAGCCGTTAGCACACTCGGTCAAACCCTTATAATGTATCCCTGCCTTTGAGCTGGTTTAGGCGATATCGATAACACAAACACACATTTTATATATATATATATATATATATATATATATATATATATATATATATATATATATATATATACCTACAGTTAAGCCCAAATGTATTCATACCCATGCCAATTTTTTGCTATAGTGAATTTGCATTTGACCAACAGGTTTCTTCAGGCTGGAACTAAGACATTGTGCAGGAGATACAAATGAAAAACATAACTATTTTAGTTTTTTTTTTTTTTTTTTACGAAAAATGCCATGTCCAACATTATTCATACCCCTTGAAATTGTTTTTGAGAAAATGCAAGTTTCAATAACATTATAATATATCCATATATATATATATATATGGATATTTATACATATATGTTTTGTATATACAGTGGATATGAAAAGTCTACACACCCCAGTTAAAATGTCAGGGCATTGTGATGAAAGAGACATGATAAATCATGTCAGAACTTTTTCTACATATAATCTGACCTATAATGTGAATTATTCAATTGAAAAACAAACT
This sequence comes from Esox niger, assembly GCA_016801105.1. Classification (NCBI taxonomy): domain Eukaryota; kingdom Metazoa; phylum Chordata; class Actinopteri; order Esociformes; family Esocidae; genus Esox; species Esox niger. The sequence continues at coordinate 85,156 of JACXGJ010000834.1, read as the reverse complement.
GAGATCTTCGAGGGGGGAAACAAAAAATAAAACCCTTAAAATAATCTGGTTGCGTAAGTGTGCACACCCTCTTATAACTGCGGATGTGGCTGAGTTCAGAATTAACCAATCACATTAAAACTCATGGTAAATAGAAGTCATTACACACCTGCCATAATTTAAAGTGACTCTGATCAATCACAAATCAAGTTCAGATGATCTAGTAGGATTTTCCTGACATTTTCTTAGTTGCATCTCAGAGCAAAAGCCATGGCCTGCAGATAGCTTCCAAAGCATCAAAGAGATCTCATTGTTGAAAGATATTGCTCGGAGATATATACAATGAAAAGATGAATACAGACAAGTAAAGGGTATAGAGAAAAATAGAGGGTATACTAGAGAGAGATAGAGACTTTTGAATAAATCAAGTAAATATATAAACTGCAATGAAAATGCTTGTTTGGAACGAAATGTGTTGTCTGTAAAGATAATTATTATCACAAGTCCTAGCAATAGGTTCCACTGACATTTAATTAGTGGAATTTTTATGGGGGAATAATGCAACTACAAAGTATGTCTAAATCACCTGAAATAAACTACACTCTTATAAGAATGGTGCTGTGTCTTTATTTGCACCTTTTTGACAAAAAAAATTATCAGAAATGAACAATAACCCAAGTACTAACAATAAGTGAAATTGAATAAAACCAGTAACACAACAGTAAGTATACCTTTTGATTTTTGTACTGAGATAAAAAGAAAGAGTAGACATTTAGATATTTCTTGTGCTCTGGGGTTGTCTAATAGTCCCTGTGCTGCCCCAGGAAGATATGTTGTACATGTATAATATTAAATAAAGTAATGGGGAAAGAATAAAAGCATAGTTTGGGGATTACATTGGCATTACATGCAAACAAAAAGAGGTTTGAAAATACGCTGGGGTGGCTATAGGACAGCATCACAATGTATGTATGTGGCCCATGTTAATCTTGGTGTACATTGACACTGACTTCTACAGTATATGGAACAGTTCAGTGTGTGCTGTTGCCTGAATTGATCTTAAGAAGGAGCAAAAACGAAAAAAGCACCATTTAATTGCAGCATCTGAAAGCTGGGATTTTGCCTGATTGAGCAAAACATATATCACACGACTTTAGCTAAATACTTTGTCGTCCTTATATTTACTTGGGATTTGGCTCAAGGCTTTGAGAGATGTAACATTTAGATTTGGTGATAAATACCATTACTCCTTTTGGATGCCACTACTGTGTATTTTGACCTCATATTCTAGAAGAGACATGGGAGCTCAAGTAAGAGAACATCTGATGCAGGATTATCCCTGGAATTCGGGTAGGTTCACCAGCAAGGTTATTCATGACCTTGGATGTCTGGATAGTTATTTGGGCTCTTAAGATTTTCCCCAAATGAATTTTGTCCCCCAGCGCATATCACATCTTCGTTCAAACCATGCATTCATGGTGTTATTAGTCTCAACTCCTCACTGAACCATTTATTAGTGTGCAAGACTGGCATTGAACATAAAAATGTGACATATTCAGAAGAGCCACAGGAGAGTTTTGCCAAACCCTTTACTAATTATTTCCAGGTTTGCTGGAATCGGCCAGCTCCAGCACATGGAGCTTTCAAGAACATTTGTGCAGTTTGGACTGTAATGACCAGAAAAAAGATAACATTACCACAGTCTAAGTATGTCTACTAACCTTCATGTTATAAAGCCCCTCAGGCCTTTCAATGTCTTCCTGTCCTATTATTTTTGCATCCCTTCCTACTTCTCTGGACTGTCTGCTGCGCTTCAATACCTGATGCCCATAGAAAAAGCAAATCACATTCACACTGCTGTTAGGATTATATTCAAATGTTCACTAGAACAGTATGAACCCTAATGCCCTTATCAAAACGATTTTGGAAGGTTTGTAAATGTAGTAACAGCAGTAAACTGTTACTTTGGACACATTAATTAAGGTAGACTGCAAAGTGACATTTTTGTCAAGTGTGCTTTCATGTATAAGGCGAGTCTCACACCACCATCTATCCCTGTTATTGGCTTGCTCATATTAATGGGTTGCATGTTATGTCCCACTGTTGTTTTCAAAGACCACACTGTAATATTGACAAGAATCATTGGTGTGGTATGTTGCTTAGGTCCTGGGGGAGCCAGATGAAATCCCTGTGTTAGGCATTTAACTCTGATTGCTCCCAGGTTGTTGCTGGAAATGAGAATGTGTGTTGAGACAATCTATCTGGTAAACAAGGGTGAAGTAATAATAAAAACTGTAGTGGGAAGTTCTCTTCTACACTGTTCAACCATTCCAGTATCTGTAGAGTTAATATTGTAGCTAGTATTAACTTTTTTGAAGGCAGAAATAATGTCATCGGCTCATTATTACCCCACACAAAACACATCTGATAGTTCAAGATGCCAGATTAATTTGATAATAAATAAGGAGTATATTTACCCCATATGCCATAGATTCTCTACAAATGATTACCCTGTGAACTACATCTCTGTGTCAGTGAATGTCTTTGTGCATTACATTGAAACCTGGGCTGGTACCAGGGGTATGACAGATATGACCCCCCACAATCTGTAAACAGCTGAATTAAATAAAATTACATCAAAACTGTTAATTAATTACATGATAATCAGTACTGATATGGGATGAATTTGAAATTAGTTATTGGGGGAAAAAGTGCAGATAATGGCCAGTCCACCAAGACCTGCATAATAATCCCAATTTTGGAATTTACACAGCCCATTCAATCTCAAAAGGTGGGTATCATGGACAACCGGGCTCAATTCATGAGCATCTAACTAGCTAGCTAAAAAGCTACCTTACAATAAGTGACATATATTAATTGCATTGTCAAACACTGAGCTCAATGGTGATAGGCAGTAGCAGCCTAAAATATTATGAAAGTAACCTACAGGTAGAAAAGTCATATTGTTATCAATTAGTACATCAAACAAGATGATTGTTAGGTCATAGAGTAGCCAATGTACAATCTGTGTAAACCCTATTTTTAGGGGCTGGTCCCTAGCTTGCCTTTAGACACTGGACTGAAAAAACAAATCACAACTTTGTTCCATTACCATAGAATGCTTATCAAAGGCAAAGAACGGTTATTAAAAAGGCATAGATAAAACTCTGATGGTGAACTATAGGCATGTTCTCTACTATGTACATATACTAACCAATGTATATTGGCTCACGTGCACATTGGAATGTCACGTGAGCAATGCACTCTTTACGTACATACGTTTGAAGTCCGACATTAATGTTTTTGTCCTATATGTGTCCTGTCTGGATGATTTTCCCATTATCCAGTCTCGAAACCAATCTTTCACCCAACTGCAGTTTGCCTACAGATGCAGCCTGTCTGTGAATGACGCTATCAATATGTACATCCACTGCATTCTCTAACACCTAGACAGCCTTAACACTTATGCATCAAGACTGTTTATGGACTTCATCTCTGCGTTTAACGCCACTACCTTAGAACTCTCCCATCGGAACAGGCCCAGGTCCAACTGAAAGTGGATCTATTCCTGATTGTACGTACAAATCAGACTCTTTATCCCTCAGCACTGGAGCACTGCAATGATGCATGCTTTCCCATGTTATACTCACTCTATTGTAAAAACTACAATGTTTTTTCTATCAAGATACAAAAGTTCACAGATGACAACACTCTGATCTAAAATACCACTTACAGCCATGCACCATGGAGAGGTCAACCAGCTGGAGTCAACATCACCTTAATACAGACAAAACTATGGTGGTGTCGGTCGCTTTCAGGACTACCACATGCCCCCCGTTGTTAAGCTGAATCCTGAAAATTGGATCAATCTCAGGTGGGAGGACAACATAACAGGGATCAAATGTAGAGTCCATCCGCACCTCTTCCATCACAACCTGATTTTGGTGTGGGTCTACTAAAAAAGCTACAAGACCAAAGATATTCACTGACATCTCTCATCGTGATGATTGCTTCAGTAATGCATCTGTGACTGGTACAGGTTGAACATGACCAAAACATGTTGAATGCTGTCCCACTCTTCTGGGATGACTGTGAAGTTCCTGGATATTGGCCGGAACTGAAACATGCTGTTGTGCACGTTGATTTTAGAGGATCCTAAAAATGCTCAATAGGTGACTTGTCTGGTGAGTACTGTATGCAGGCCATAGAAGAACTAGTGCATTTACTTCCAGGTATTGTGAACCATTCCTTGCGACGTGGAGCTGAGCATTATAATGCTGACACAAAAGGGGTGATGAATGAATGGAACGACAATGGCCGTTACGATTGATCTCGTCATGGCATGCATTCAGACCATTGATGAAATCCAGCTGTTTTTATTTTCTGAACCTTACACCTGTCCAGACCATAACCCCACCACCCACCACTCACCACTTCCATTACCATGGGATGCTTATAAGGCATAGAACAGTTATTAACACTGTGTGTTTAAGACTCTGATGGTAAACTATTGGCAAGTTCTCTACTATCCATGTATATATTATATTTTGTGTGTAGGAGAAGGTCATGTTAGACTACATAATGCCATTTGTCATAGCCTGAGTTAAAATACATTATTTCAATTGGCCTGTCTGTTTTCTTAGATCATATGATATGTTAATTGTTTGAATGTTTGTTCAAAAGAATCAGAGTTTTCATTTTGACTCAATAGTCTAAGATTATCTATATTATGAAGCAAACCTGGACTAGAGAGGTGGGCGATATTATCATATAATTCAAATCAGAACACCATGCTAGAAATGTGAAGAGAAGGAGAACTTCTACTGCAGATACAAAAGAAAAGGTGATGTGATGAAAAGCTTATTAAATTCAATTTACATTTAGGTATATTTTACTTTAAGAACTTGAAACATGTTCAGACTTTTTCTCTTCATTATATTTGTCGCTCATCCTTTGTATAGCACTTTCTTGGCCTTTGGTGATTGCCGAGTTCACCGGTGCTTTCTTACAAACTGTTGACTTTGGCAAGCCCAAGTTTTTGATGGAATATTTTAAGTTTTTCAATCTCATAATGGCTTCACTGACTCCCACTGACCCCTTTGGTCAGACACCAACAGCTTAGAATCCAAACTACATGTTGACAGCTCTTTTATTCCAGCACAAATTAAGTGATGAAAGACATCTGACCATCCAGAAACAGCCTCTCACTTTATCTGTCTCAATACTTTTGAAACCCGGAAGAGGGGAGACTTTGTATGATAGGTAGTGTTCTTTCTGTATGGGTTAACTAATATTTACACACATACTTTCAAATATAATCTGTTTAATTGACATGTAGGACTGGCTATGTAACATGCGTTTTCTTCATACCTAGGCCACTTAAACACTTAAAGCATATAGGTTACCCATAGCCTAAAGTGTCTGCATAAAGTACTTCAGATGAAATAAGCTAATCGTTTTATTCAGTTTGATGTAAAGTCGATTTTTTCCATCACATCAACGGCCACAACACACGCGCACAAACTCGGGAGAAGAGAACATCTGCTGTGCTCCGGAGTTTGAATAAGGGAGCAGTTAGATTTATAACGCTTTACCATTGAGAGTACCGCCCTTTTTGTTCAATGGAGAGGCGACCTCTGTTTCAACTCTGTGCTCCTATATGCTGCCGCCATGATGCATACATATTAAACTCCCTCTCATGCACATGAAACCATCGTCAAACTCTTAGTTATCAAGGAATCAGTTCGAGTACAAATGAACAATGTAAACCCAATAGTAAGCTATATAAATAGAAACAATTGCTCAAATGCCGTTCGATTAAATTTTCATGAATAATTCTGTGCAATTTGGGAGCCTCATGCCGCAGCAGTAGGCTAACCTACGTTTCTATAGCCTAAACTACATTGCTTAGGCTATTATGAAACCATTTCATGTTAAATAGTTTTTAGGCACATTAGGGAGAAAACTTTAAAACGTGTCGTAAATCAAAGTGAGACGGAGGAATGCTGGAAAGACACTGCACAGTTCCAAAACAACCCCAAGGATCTGGACTATTCCAGGAATGTAGACAGACATAAAGACAACCTACTGAATTAAAGCAGAATGTGATTTTTAAAACAATTGCTAGTTTCATCGCACTTTTTCCTGCAGCCTTGTTTGTCACAAATTAATACCCTAAAGACTGATTTTCTATATAAGGCATTACATATACCATTTAAATCTCGTAGAAGTAAGTTTGGAATAATGTCTCAGATATGACATAACGCCAAGTCAGTTTTTCTTAATGTGTAAGCAAATAATGTTATCTCGAGACTTATTGTAGCTATCCCAACTAAAGGTTAAAACATGTACATAACCTAGGCCTAAGCATGTGTTAGTCTTGATTATCTTAGAAAAAGAAAATCTCAGTTCCATTTCCCCACTTGCATTTGAATAATTCGTAGAGGGTAAAACATATTTCCATGTACTAAGACTGTTCCACCTGCGTAATAGCATATTTGGTGAATACAGACCGTGGTCCACATAACAGCACTACGTCCCGTAGGTCAGTGCTTCAGATCTTCAACAAATCTAAAGTGACCTTCCATGTCTCAAGTAGGGTCATGACCCTTTTTTTCGAGACACGGCCTCACAAATAAACATACCATTCGGTCTTCAAATATTTATAATTGCTCCGCAAACTGGGGAACAATTCTAAGACTTAGATTAGTATATTACTGAAAGTATAGACCAATCATGGGTCAGCGTGAGAGGTATGTGGCTATCATTGAGGAATAAAGCTTATGATGAGATAAATATAACGAACTTGTATGTTTTAGTTGAAATTGCGCTGATCACATCGTAATTAATATTAGAACCTATAATTGTACCTGTATACCTTTTTAACTTCAAATTTTCATTAGCAAATACTAAATGTTACTCATGGATATCAATCTTTTTTTTCCAAAAATGTGAATGAACGTGCTGTAAACTAGCATATTCATCGTTAAGAACTACATAAACACAAGCAAGTGCAACAACCAGATGATGTAGTCATCTATTATATACATTGACAGGCACACTGTCCGGTCAAAGATAATTGCTTTATGGAATATACAGAGTATCAGGTGATACTGTACATGTTAGGCTGTTGGATTTATGAACAAGTATGCTATTGACTCCTTGATTATCGCCTTGGGACCTTGATAATCTACCATTTAACACGTCCTAATCTACACCACGTTGAGAGCTCTCCATCCACCAACCTTGGCGCGAATGCATCGGCAATATTTACTTGAATTCTTCGCATGCAGACGCTGTTTCTACTCAGACGATGATACACTGACTATTTAAATAAATATAGATGTTTTCAATCTAGCTTACATTGAAGTTATGTAAAAAATGATTATATATATAAGTTAATCTAAAATGAGATTGGGGATTCTAGTAATGGTAAAAGTCAAATCCCAATGGTTTAGGCTAAATATTGATAGAGGATAACGGAGAATTGAGATTTAGCTGTTGCTTTGGAATTCCAAAATGGTAATGTCTTATTTAGTGAAACCGGCGGATCCGGCATGGACAGTAAAATGCTGGTCCAGTCACAAATGCACTCCGAATTCATTTCAGGATATCGGATTTAGTATAATGAATTTTACACATAGCCTATCAGATGGCAATTAGGATATGTTACCAGCTGACACCTGTCAAATGCTCTCAGATATTCAAGTGGACATAGCGTGTAGGGCTTAAAAATCGGCTTGGGATTAGACAGGTATATTTAATTGGAACTTAATTGGAATTACACATAAAACCATAGTCGATCTGTAAAACGTATGCTGGCAGTTATTTGATATTTACATATACTTTAGAAAGGGCAGCACTGAGGCATGAGAACCTGCCTCAAACTTCGCCTCATTCTTAACTGGCAATGGTCAAATGAATAAAGTAGCCCACAAATACACTGCAATGCTACTATAGGCAGAGTTCGGCTATGACTGTGCCCTCTGCACACTCCTTCAGTACTTCCTTTTTAACAGAATTATTGTTTGTATGGACCCTGAGGACATCCGTAAGGAACCCACGGCTGACTATTGATTGTCCCCTAAGCATTACATTATGTGGGATAATGGTAAACTGATTCCATTTTTCATACGGTATTTGGTCGTTCTAATCTGTTGGATATAAAATGCTTTATGATTACATCCTCATTTATTGCTCGCATATGATTGCTTGCTCATTGCTGTGTGATTGCTTGTTAGACGTCTATGCATTCAATAAAAAACATGTAATTTTTTTATTAGGATAATCAGAGATAAAGAAAATTGGGTTTTGTAATTTCAGTCTGATTAAAATTTTTGCCTCCGATCTCCTAACTAGACTTGGTTTTCAAAGGATCTTAAGTAATTAAAAACTTTCAGACAGTTTCGTTTTGATACAATGCGGTTTAAAACCTGTACATGTAATTAGCAACTTCTAATGCTTTGAAATGTAATTGGTCACGATAAACTGATATAAAATCGATCAGGCAAAATGACATGCAATGATTATATGACCCACTGTCACATATGAAAATGTTAAGGCATTCGGAAAATGTTACTGTAAAACCTCCAGTTATTGCTTGCAGATTGACTGCTCTGCCTGATAGTGCATTCCAAAACGATTGGCAAATGATCAGTTTCATTAATTAGTTTTCATCATGAAAATACTCCAGAAGTAATCTAAATAATCACTAAAAAGGGAAAAAGACAAAAAGCTACCCTAGTGTTTAGAAGCTGTGGCTGCAAGAATTTTAACAATAACCAAATATTAGTACTCTGGTCCTAAACTCCAGACCAGCTTCATTTTAAGGCTAGGGATGATTTTCAGATTTTACTGTTAATTTACAAAGCATAACATCCTACATATCTCTCTAAATGGTTCCTTCTGTAAGTGCCTACACAAACAATTTCACAAGATGCAGGTATCCTTAGCTATAGTTCCTTAATTTCTAAACAAACAGCTGAAGGCAAGGCTTTCTCCTCTGGAGATAAATTTTTATGGAATGACCTGCTGATGTCAGAGACTCAGTCTTGTTCTCCTCTTCAATATGTGCTACGATTGAGTGTAGTCTGGCCTAGGGTTGTGAAGGTGACCGGCAAGGCACTGCGTTAAGGAACAACCAATAGGTCCTGTGCATGGCAGGTTCTCCCTCTGTCCGCTGTGATGCTTTGCTTCAGATCACAGGGATTGAGTCATTGTCTACACATGCTCTCCCATGCCATCGCGAAGAAGGGGCATTATGTGCCATTACATACCTTTACATGATGTTCCTTCTTAGCGATGGCATGGGAGAGTGTGTGTAGATCATGAATCAACCCCTCATAGTCAACATGAGTGTGTTTAGGCCCTGGTGAGACCTTTCTGTCCAGTTCTGCTGACCTTGGGCCTATGTAACAACAGTGAACTCTGTGTATTATACTCTGCCTTGTCTCAGAGTAGTTAGTGATCTGCTGATGTCTGAGGCTGTGCTTGGCCAAGTGGGAGGGGCTATTCCCTGCCTGGTTGGCCTTGTTCAGTGTATCTTTGAATGGGGCCATAGTGTACTCTTAAGATCTCCACCAAAATAGTGCTTCAGCCTTATCCAATGCATTCCAGGCCAGGCGGTGTACAAGACATGAGAACATGATGTTTCAACATATCAATGTAATAATTAAAAACTTCTCATGTTGATGTTTATTTATACTCCAATTAAGTAAAGTTTTCATTTCCTTTGTCTTTGTCACCTACAAAACTCTTAGTTATTTTCTTTCAATTGTGTGTGCTGGCAAAACGTTATTATATTTATATCTAATATTAGTCCACAAAATGAGACTAAAAATACACTTCAAATGTGTTAAATGTAATAGTGATTCCATATATTTTAGTATGGGTAGCCCCAGTGCCAGTCAAACACACTATTTTACACTCACCAGCCATGTCAGACCACTGAAAGGTTTGAGCACTGAAAACAATTAATGGCACCAAAAACCTGTCCCCCACACGAACCCTAACCACTTCCACCATCAGCCTGAAAAAAGGTTAAATAGGACGGCCTCTTTTAGCAACGCAGGGGTATAGAAAAGACATCATCGGGAGGTCGTGGTTTTGGTATGCACACACATTCATTTTCTCATCACGCGTCCCGGACTATAATGGTAGCCAGAACGGGTAGACATGGTAGCATTTCACTCTCCCTGAAAGTCACTACAAAGTTTAACTTTATGCTACATCTTTCTGTTCTACATTGGGTGCAATCCAGAATGTTCGGTCTGAACTATAATGTTGGGTGGTCCATGCTTCACCCTTGAAGAGAATTAAAATAAGCTATCAGCAAACATCGTTAAGCCGTATTCCATGAATCCAGGGATGCTACAGTACATCTAAATATACTCTAGACCTCAGGCAATACAATACACAATAATTTGCACTGCCTACTAACTTTTTAACATATTGAGCACTAGTGTACAGGCAGCCAATAGATAAACATGTTATGTGCATGTAGATTTTTTTGGTATTGGAATATTGTAAAAAAACAAATATATATATATATATATATATATATATTTAATGTGACATATGCTCTTATAGAAATAACGGTTCTCCAGTTCTAGGGTTTTCACGAAACCGTGCAGGTCAATAATGTTCCTCTAGGACACCCTCTGAAAATGGTCTCAGGAACCCCTGTGTAAAAGCTATAACCAGAACTTTTATAGGAGTGGTTCAGTCATTAAAACAACTTTTTTAATAATACATTCTAGAAGTGGCCGTGATCTGACTAAGCAATAGAAACATTGCTGATTACAAAAAAGTGGTAGGTAATCCAACTTCCGGGTATTCATAGACTCTAGACTTGAGTTACACAGGTACTTACAAAACTGTAAGTGTGTAACATTACTTAACACAGCAATATGAGAGAACAGATTAACTTGAATGAAACTGACTGTAGTGGCCGCACATTTATACTAGTAAGCCACACCTCCTCTCCATAGAACCCATTGCCACAGTGACCCATTAATTAATTAAGTTTCCACCAAGAACTTCATAATAAAGCGAAAAGTTGCTTGAGGAAATCTTTGTTGAGGATTTCCAGAGTTTTGGAGTCACCATTATGCTATAAAGCAATTAATCTAACAACGCTTTTATTAACAGTCAGAGACCTTCACGCTTTTAAATTATTTAGAGATATACATGTATACTGGCTAGTGCAGTATAATTTGTTGGGTGAGTATTGAGGGTTTATTTAATCAATTATCAAATACAATACTAAAACACTGAATGCTTAAATATTTTTTTCTTGAAATAAGATTACAAAATATAAAACGATGTGATTTTGCTATGTCAATTTTCGCTTTAATTTAATATGAGTATTTTGCGTTATTGTCCAGATGTGCAAGTTTTGCAGGGGCTTATGGAAATACGCGTGCATGCATGTCCACACAACCTATTCGAAACACCGACGTTATTAAAGGTCAAACTTCGATTACAGACAAATGTCATCACATTAATCTCAAAGTCAGCAATACTGGTGTGTAAGTGATTCATATAGGGACTGTTATAAGGTAGACTGGCATTGGGACCATAGTCTGCCTTAACACCATTTGGACCAATTAAAAGTAAACACAAAATGCTGTAGTTTTAAGAGTGCAAAATGTTCAACCTTTGGTGAACTCAGAAGAGACTGTTCGTGTGAGGTGAGTTGGAAAACACTACCCTTCTTACTCAAAGAAGAAAAGAATAATTATAGGAGAAGCAAGCAATACATTATTCCTATGACATGTAGGCCTACAATATAAAGGTCCGAGCACTTCTTTTAGCAAGCATGCTGAATGGTTCCTTATATCTTACACGGATTCACTTTCAAAACACATGTTAAAAAAGAATATTTTTGTGGCAGAAATGTAAATAAAGATCACTGAAGCATATTCTAAACTACACGTTTTTATTGACAACTACGATTATCACAAATACACTAAACTTATTTTTGTTGCATTTTACAATCAGTCCAATTAAATTTTAATCACAAATATGTAATCACAAAACATACTACCCTCATTTCCTAAAATTCACTCAAGTGGTTGTGTTGAAAAAATGTTCACAACATTTAACTGACAATTATGTATTGCAAAATAAATATTTTTAATAGTAGCCTACAATACTGATTAAACTCACGCCGCAGATGAAAAAATAAATTATCCTACATTTATTTTCTTCAGTTAATAAATAAAAATGTTGTGCATGTACATCTAATACATGTAGGTCTATTGTTAGCTATACGTATCCTGCCACAGGCAAATACTTTCATTAACGCACATTATTTTTCGTAAAAACAACTTCCTAAAAATTAAACAATTACTATTGTAAATAAATAAACCCTGATAACCGTAATAATCCGTTGGAATCTGCAGTAATCCATGCTATAAACATGCATACTTCAATAATTTTTGACTCAGAGAAAGCACAATAACACTACGAGGGAGAAATATTTAAAAACAAATCATATATATATATTTAATAAATAATCCGTAGCTTTTTCTTCCGCTTTACCAGATATTATTTAGCGTCTATAAATCCTGGTCGTGTTCGAACACAGACTTTCGAGAGAGTTCCTGGGAAGATAGTACGGCGTTGGAACCCAGGGCACGCGGAAGAGCGCTGGCTGTTGATGCTGTGGTGGACCCGGAGCTTGCGCTAGTGTTAGAAGAGGATCTCACTTTCGTGTTGGGTAGCCTATGGTCTTTTTTCCACTTCATCCTTCGGTTCTGAAACCAAATTTTGATCTGGCGCTCGGAGAGAACTAAGGTGTGGGCAATCTCGATGCGTCTTCGCCGAGTTAAGTAGCGGTTATAGTGGAACTCCTTCTCCAATTCTAAGACCTGCTGGCGAGTGTAAGCAGTCCTAGACCGCTTTGCGTCTGCTCCATTGTAATTGGGATTCGCTGGGAGTTTTGTAAAGGTAAATAGAAAAGAGGAGAAAGGAAAGGAAAATAGTGAACAAGAAGGAAGCAAGATTGTCTTGAATTGAAATATGAAAAGAAATCATGAGATGAATGGTGAATGGTATCACTATTATTTAAACCCCAATAAAATATTTCACATTCAGGGACTCCACTAGTGCTCTCAGAACCGGGTAGCAGTTTTCCACTGTGAGGGTGCCGCTGAATTATTTATTCAGCGTTACAAAAAAAATCTTTAGCCTTTCTTTCCTCTCTCACTCTACTCCCACTGACACATACATAACCGAAAAAGCCACATGGCAATACGGCTGTCCAGACTAGTGCCTCCACTATAAAATTTATGGCTGGTGTAATTGCCAATGCTGACTCGTAAATCCGCCTCATATGTGCAATTTCAAAGGGGCTGCTCAGCCGGTTAGGCAGGCGATCTACGCAAAGTAAGGGTGAATGAGTGCGCGAGAGGGAGGGATAGCGAGTGTAGAGAATAACAACACATTGCCTACCAGTACTGACGTGGATTTTCTTCATCCATGGGTACACTACAGGCTGCTTAGATGAGGCAGAGGTGGTGGGATGCTCCGGGGCGGCTTGGATGCAGGCAGACGGTACAGTCGGCGGGGTCGTAGGGGATGTGGGTAACGATGGCAAGGGCTCACGTGGAGCTGTCTGTGCCTTCCCCGCGAGCAGATTTCCCGAGTGTGTGAGCCCATGGCCAGTCTGGGGCTCGGGGATGCTTACACAGTTATACGGGCGCTCCTGGTAGGTCACTCGCGGAGGATACAACTCCTGGTGGTGATGCTGGTAGCCAGTGTCTCTTGTGCGGCTGTAGTATTCAGGGCTGTGTTCTGGGATATAGCTATTTTGTGAATATTCCTCGCAAGGAGGAAATTTCGGATCGATGTAGTTAGAGTCCATCAAATACGAGCTCATGATCATTAATTTATGAAGTGAAAAATTATTTTTCTACCTTTGTCGTTTTTCTGGTCCATAAAGCCCTCCTACTAGCAAGCGACCCTGTAAAGTTACTTTAACCACGTGACACAGCAGTCCAATAGCAGCTGGTGAAGTAGTTCCCGGATAAGGAACAAAATATTAATTTGAATATTTGTGTAGGCTGCCCTTTGTGTAGGCTTATGTGTGAGATTGTTTTCACGAAGGAAGGACACGTCCCTAAGTTCAATAAGAGTTTGAAATGACTGAATAGGGCAAGAATAGTCGACGGTCAGTGTGACCCTATGTGAGGCAACATGCGGAGACTTACCTTCCATGCAGGGTGAGGAAGGGGAAGAATGAACAAAACACAGTAACGTAGAGTGACATAATCGATGTAGTTACGCACATCTCACTATAAAAACATGTATTGAGAACGCAGACATAGGCCTACTCAGAACCCAAGGCTAAAACAGAACTAACAAAGTGGATAGGTGGAAACCATTTATTTTAACAAAATAGCACAAGTTAAATGTTAAACATTTGGCTGTATTGATAATCGACTAGCCGATTGAACATAAAATAATAGCCTAATTCAACCGTTTATAGGTGGACATCAATCAAGGATTGTAAGTTAATGAAAATTATGCTACTACCAGTAGGGTAAGATACTAGGCCATAATATGATTAGTTTAGAATCTATTTATAATGCTTCTCACGACATGAACACACTAGTAATGAGCAAACTATGCTATAATATCTTTACTATTATTGTAAGGTTATTACAACACCAATATATAACAGAAAACTAGCAATGCGTCGGGGTAGATGTAATTATATGCAGCCGGAGTTGCAATGGACTACTAATTATAGTTGTATAATAACCCCATCAGTGATAAAGGCCTGGCGGGTTACCGACAGTGTCCTCCACTCAATATACCATAGAGACTGAGAGCTGAACCTCCAGGTTAAATGCCTTCGACTTCCTAAATAATAGGCATCATTGCTGTGTCAGTTTTTATTGGATAAAAATAAAAACGACACATAAAAGTAAGCTTGGCATATTTATTAGATTCGCACGCGCGCCCGCCCTCCCGTCCGCGGAAGTCGAGAGCCCCAGTTTGAATGTTGTCTGAGTTTTATTGGGTTGTAAAAAGCTGTAAATCAATCGCTTCAAATGATCTTTGCTCGCACGCGTCCTTCGTGGTTTACTAGATCATTCTGCTCTCTCCTTTTCAATATCTTATTCTCTCTCAATTTGCTGCCCCGTTTCTCCTCTCCGTATCCATCTTCCAAAGGTTGGACTTTTGCTTACATCAATTCAAGCATTATCAGATGTTCTTGATGGCTTCTACCTGACACAGCTGAGGTATTGGAATCGCCCATGTATTCCCGTAGAGGCGAATTTGCGGTTTTCAAATATTGTAACACAAATTCGGTTCTACAGGGTGCATATAGACGACTTGAGGTTTTGGCATAATATCGGTGCAACTCCTATAAATTGTTAATACCCACAACACAAAATAGGGACCTGTATCTTGACAAATAGTATAGGCTATTAATAATAAAACAATATAAAATGGTAGCTTTAGTTATATACAAATATATATAGCCTTGGAGGTGAGTATCTCAACAGGATGCACACAGAAAACCAAAATGTGTGGGACACTTTCGCCGCACTGTTGACACTATTATTTAAATTGAATATCCACAATGTCAGGTTTAGCGCAAGCTAAAGTCATTCAAAGTCAAATATCATTCAAAGTCATACCGTCAATATAACCTATATTAATCATCACAGTAGGCTCTGGGGTTTTGATTTAGACCGCCTATATTTACATTTTAGTAATTTAGCAGACGCTCTTATCCAGAGCGAGATACAGTAAGGGCACACACATGGGCCGATATATGTTCAATTTGGAAAAATGGAGAAAACAAAGCGGTCGAAGATGAAAAATTACCTTTTATTATCCCTGAGGGGTTTATTGTGTTGTATATTGACCGATGGGTAACCTGAGTGAGGGGCACTGAACTATCTCGGATAGGCAAATCCGATGGGTCCTTCTTGAATTGACTGTTTCTTAAATATCCTACTTCCGGACCGAACCACCAACACACCCTTACACTAATTCAATTGTAGCCTAAATCTAAACCATGCCTTCTTGACAGTTGGAACAAAATAATATTGTAGCTCCAATGATATGAATATATTCACAATGCAAAAAATGACCCCATCTGTGATTGCTGCTAAAGCTTAGACTACTATTCATAATACATAATATCCTTCATTAGGTGGTCAGACCAGTGAGGAAATGTCAGAGCCTTCTATGCCTTCAAAGGCCTATTAGGCCTGAGGGTTGATATACAAATATATATATATATATATATACAAATATATATAGATAATAGGCCCATCACTATCACTTTGTATTATTCAATTGCTTTTTAATAGATTTTACTGGCCTTCCTGTTACGTTTCTTCAGTATTAGGCAACTTGCATATGTAATTACTTTGGAAAAGGCAAACTACCTACTATCGAGCCGTTATGAATGCTTTGATAGTTTAATAGAATGGGCATTGAGATCGGAAATGGTGGGCAGGCGTTTCTGCCATCTTTTGGTGCAGCGTCAGATGGTTGCCTGCTCAAATCCAGCATGAGGCGGAACATTTTCTTTTGGGGAATTGTGTTGCTTGGGCAGGTCTTTTTCTATTTCTGTAGCCTTACACTTCACCATCATCATTATTGTGATGCCTAACTTTAACCGTTACCTACCTTTAACCCTAACCCCAATGCCATTACTGTGATGCCTAACCCTAAGTGAACATTAACCATAAGGCTAATGTTCTTTGTAACTAGATGTTGTTCATTTTGTATAGATTACCATAGGTAACTATATCACAGGGAAACATTTGGTAATGCATTTTTAAATAATTAAAAAAGAAATACACATATATTGTTAAAAACATTATATCAGATATTGCCTGGATAGTGCCAAGAGAAAGTAATATTGTCACTCAGTCACTGTCATCATCAGTGATACCACAGGGCTAGAAAAAAGACTGGACCAGGTGAAAAGTAGGCTACAGATGTGCTCAAAGGCTTGCAAACCCTTGGAGAATTAGTAATATATGTATCATTTTTAAAGAAAACATGAATGAGCAAGCAAAACGCATTTATTTTATTTCTTTAGGGATTAGGGATTTTGTTGCTCCAAACTACAGTGTGCCAGAAGCTGTGAGGCATCGCAAGGTGTTGTCGTGCCAGAAGCTGTGAGGCATCTCAAGATGTTGTCGGGCATATTGTAACAAGATTTTTGGTGGCATTGGTGAAGTAAAGGCTTCTTTCTGGTTCAAGCTCATTTTTGTTCAAGTATCATCGTATTGTGCTCCTTGAAACAACCACACCGTCTTTTTCCAGAGCAGCTTGTATTTCTTCTGAGGTTCCCTGTGGGTTTTTCTTTGTTTCCCCAAAAATTATTCTTTCAGTTTTAGCTGAAATATTTATTGGTCTACCTAACCTTGGCTAGGTATCAAGAGACCTCAAAAAGTGATTGAACAGTATTGACTGGCATTTGCAAGGCTTTGGGTATCTTTCAATTTCCTTTTCCATCTTTATAAAGATCCATTACCTTGTTATGCAGGTCTTTTGAGAGTTTTCTGCCCCCCATGGCTCAGTCTTACACAAGCAGTCATATTTTCAAAATCAATGCCAAAAAGTCACAATTTCTGCAAGAGTATGCAAACTTATGAGCACAACTGTACATCTACATCAAACAAGCTGCAACATCAAATTACAGGGGCAAGAGAAAACCAACATGCTTGGAAAAATTTACTAGTTACCTGGATCGAAGAAAGCATGGCTGCGTGGCTTCACACTTTCTGAAAACATTGAAAAGCTGTTTGCCAATGCTAACATAGTATACAGCTAGACTGGGCTGGAACATTGTTGAAAAATATAGAATATCAACTTCAACTTTTGACCTGGCTTTTAGGGAAGAAGAAACCAAAGAATTAGAAAACCAAGACTGTTTTGGTGTTTTGGACCTAGGAATCTGTTCAATCTTGACTGTCTTCTCTCTGCAATGCAAACTAATAGCTAACTCATTTGATAATTATATGGGGTTTGAAAAAGATTTTGTACCTTTCAGCAGATTATAATGAGTTAAGTGCATTTATTGTACTACAGGCTAAAAACACTTCTCTTTTCACATGCCTCTGACTGAGTTCTTAAACTTAACCACACTGTGAGCCTTATAGCTTGCTATTTTTTATAACAGCACTGTTTAGTCTTACAGCTTTTATAGCTTCCTATGTTTTTATATTCTATTTCTATTTTCTTATTCTATGTTTTATTATTATGCTGTATTTTATATTTCTCTTCTTGATTTATTTTGTTATTAAATGTATATCTTGCTATCTTTTACCAATTTTAATGCAAGTTCTGGTGCTATCAGAAGAATAACCTGTGTGTAAATGTAACAAGCTGCTGATGATGGATCTGACAGTTTTGATTCTATTGAATTATTTTCATTTTCACTGTAATGCACATTACAGTGAAAATAAAAATTGTGCTATATAAATAAACTTGCTTGCTACAGTCATAATGCAAGATAATGTAACTGTACTACACATTTTCATGTATGACTACATATTTTAGCTACAGTTTAAAGCCTAATTCAGTAATCAGTGAAATAAGTTTAGCTATAACCATCCCAGATAACAATAATCTATTGTGCTGCCAGCGTAACATCTACAAGCTGGATAATTTTTACGATTTGGGTTATTGTCAGGTGTAGTCAGAGTTAGCAAGACTAACCAGCTGGCTCCTATTTATTGTTCGCCATTGGCTAAAAAGTATTATAAAAAATATATCACCACCGCATCCTGGCTGTAGCTAGCTAGCAAGGTATCCTGGGCAACAATGTTGTATGATGAATTGTTAGATTAGTCATTTATTAACAATACTTTTATGAATACTTCTTGGTAGTACAAACACCCTTCTTGTTTCTCCAAATAACTTGCGTGTATCAGGTAGTTATTGGTGTAGCTATCGATGTAGTTATTTTTTTTATCAACCTGCCATGTCATTATTTTTTGGTACAGTATAGCCTAGTACTGTATATAGCGTTACTTGCAATCAATATTCCATTGTTGACGTTTATGTTAATGTTTTGATCTAAACACAGTCCTGTCACCGCCAGTATTATTTGTTATTGTCCAGCGCGTTAAAAGAGCAAAAGATGAATATGTTGAATTAATAGCTATAGGTTTATTTAAGCAATCATTGTTTGCTTGGCAGGAGCAATATACACCGATCACCTATAACATTATGACCACAGACAGGTGAAGTGAATAACACTGATAATCTCTTTATCATAGCACTAGTCAGTGGGTGGAATATATTAGGCAGCAAGTGAACATTCTGTCCTCAAACTTGATGTGTTAGAAGCAGGAAAAATGGGCAAGTGTGAGGATCTTTATGACTTTGACTAGGGTCAAATTGTGATGGTTAGATGATTGGGTAAGAGTATCTCCAAAACTCCAGGTCTTATGGAGTGTTCCCGGTCTGCAGTGGTCAGTACCTATCAAAATTGGTCCAAGGAAGAAAAAACAGTTATCCGGTGACAGGGTAATGGGCGGCCAAGACTCATTAATGCACATGGTGAGGGGAAAAAAAGCGCCTGCCAAAAGCACCTACAACGGGCATGTGAGCATCAGAACTGGACCACGGAGCAATGGAAGAAGGTGGCCTGGTCTGATGAATCTCGTTTCCATGTGGATGGCTGGGTGTGTGTGTCACTTACCTGGAGAACACATGGCACCAGGATGCACTTTGGGATAAAGGCAAACTGGTGGAGGCAGTGTGATACTTTGAGCAATATTCTGCTGGGAAACCTTGGGTCATACCATTCATGTGGATGTTACTTTGACACGTACCACCTACCTAAGCATTGTTGCAGACCATGTTCAAATTTCATGGAAATGGTATTCCCTGATGGCATTGGCCTCTACCAGCAGGATAATGCACCCTGCCAAAAAGCAAAAATGGTTCAGGAATAGTGTGAGGAACACAACAATGAGTTCAAGGAGTAGGCCTTCAAATCCTTGGTCTCCAAATTCCAGAGATCTCAATCAAATCGAGCATCTGTGGGATGTGCTGGAAAAACAAGTTAGATCCATGGAGAACCCACCTTGCAGCTTACAGGACTTAAAGGATCTGCTGCTAAAGTCTTGGTGCCCGATACCACAGCACACCTTCAGAGGTCTAGTGGAGTACCTGCCTCGATGGGTAAAGGCTGTTTTGGTGGCAAAGGGGGGACCTACATAATATTAGGCAGGTGGTCATAATGTTATTGCAGACCGGTGAGCATTTCTGTCACCATTTGTCATTGCCCCTAATATGCAACCAATCAGAAGCTGCCACTGAAACCCAAACCTCTGTGATGCTTTATTGTACAGGTGTCAAACTAGTTCCACAGAAGTTCACGTGTCTGCAGGTTTTCGCTTTTATATTATACTTGATTAATTAGGTCACTAATTTAGGATCTCCCCTTACCAGGTTGTTTAGGTCTCAGTTGAACACCAACTGAAAGAAAAAAGAAAATCCAGAATACACTAAGCATGCTGTGGAATTAATTTGGCACTGTATTGATAATAGGAACTGGGCATAAAGATTAATTGTCACACCACTTGTGGTGTGGAGACATGTACTGTTTAAATATATGTATCTATTATTTTGAAAGCTAGAAAGTGATTTCAAAATAATTCAAACAGGCGATTATATTTAGGGCTGTCCAAACCTGTTCCTCTCCTTTAACTGTCCTGTAGGTGTTCTTTCTAACCCAAGTTGTGAACCAGCTAATTGGGCTTTCTATACAGCAAATGATTGGAGTCAGGTGTGATTAGTTAAGTTTGGAGAAGAAAACCCTGAAGGAAAGTTGCACTCCAAGAACAGGGTTATGCAGCCTTGATTGTTTTGGGGCATTTTGCCTTCAGCATATAAGAGGCATGCTTGATTAAATTTAATGTGAGTGACTGACGTGGCCTTTAAAAGTGCAAACTTTTTGTCCCTGAAAAACAGTATGTTTGGGTCATTTTCCTGCGGAAGGACTAAGCAGTGTCCAATTAGTTAAGGCAAGACAAGACAAGTTTCACTTTCATACACAAGGTAATTCCAAGTGCTATGAAGGGATTGGGTTGTATCTGAGGAGTCAATACATTTCTCCACACATCAGAATTCCTCTTACTGCAGCCTAGATTTGTCTTTACTGCTCCTTCCGGTGCACATGTACTACTGTAGAATGGGTTCAAATCCATCTCCGAAGGTCTTTCTGCAGAAACCTCCTTTGTCTTTCCACAGTCTCCAATTTAATAAAGCATGAAAATGCCAGAAACATCTTTACAATGAATCTTCCTGTTACAGTCAGCAGCCACATCAAAAATGGCAAAACAAGTTGAAGCTATAAATGCCCAAGTCATACTAAGAGTGTTTTTACACTACAATTGTTTTACATAAATGAACGAGGCTCTTTGCCAGATTTACTTTAGAGATACATTTTGTAAAGGTTAAATGTGTGAAAAGGTCAGTTGTCGCGAATCACCTTCTCTGGGAACATGGGACACTTCCCCAACAGATACTCCCTGCAGTTACTCAGGTCAAAAGACGATGACTCGCTCAGTGTGTATTGGAGTGGAATGAGCGGTGACATAGGAAGTCTGGGGCGGAGGTCCTTATAGCTCCATCTATAAATAGAATCAGAAATAAATGTTTGTTTGGAAGAAACTAAAATTATTTCACACTGGCACCTCAAGTAGTTCTACTACCACAAGAAATAACACTTGTCATACAAAGAGCGCCATGTTAATTACCAAATATCCAACATAGTGTTTTCAAAACGTCAGTGAGTTTATATGCCTTCAAGGTCAAGGGATCTGGCCAAAGCCTAGTGAGTTTCTCTCTTCTAGTCAATATTATTGATACCTCCAGGGATTCCCAGAGCATTTTACTTTTTTTAACAAAAGCCCTGGGGCCATTGTAAAAATCAGTAGAATCATGTATAGTACCAGGTACCAGAAATGTGCCACGAAACCCCTGCCACAGAAGACTGCTACAGCCCACCTGATGTTCAACTTTTCCATCTCCCATCACCCGCACCTCTGCTCACTCCATTCGCTTCTAGCTGAAGGTTGCATCTGTTACAAGACCATGGTGCTGACCTATGAGGCACCAGGGGGAGCTGGCATTCCCTACCTTCAGGTCATTCTCAAATCCTAAATCCCTACTAGGCTTTTTATATTAACACTTTCTTGCCTCTTGTCTCTCCCACTTATGGACTTTTGGACATGAAATCAAAATGGAATTAATCAGAGGTTTTGCCACTGATCAACACAAAAATGTAAATAAAAAAATGTCAAATACCCAAATGTAAAAATCGCTAAATTGTTCTACATTTATTACAAAAATAAATCAAAAAAACAATTTGCATGTGACAGATGCAAAAAAATACTGATTAAAACAGTAGCCAAAAATGTCTCTACTACATTTTGTGGGAATTAATGTATAACTTCAGTGTCCACATCACCAATAGCCTAGCATGGTCTAGACACAGTTTTGAAGAAAGCACATATGCACCCCACAGATCCTCAACAAGTTCCTCCACTGCACTAGTTAAGAGACAGGCTGTATGAGACTTTGGTATAACTGCCTCACCGTTGATCGCAAGGCATTTAAAAGGGTGATGCACATGGCAAAATGAATTAGCGTGGCCAGGTTCCCTGTCACTCAAGACCTTCACACCAGTCAGTATCAAAGGAAGTCCCTAAAAATGTTTCATGTTGCCAGGCACTAAATGTTCTCTATACTGCTACATGGCAGCTATGACATGCTATACCAGTGACTCCAGTCTGTAATCAACAGGACACTGTACAGCTTCCAGCCCCTAGCCACATGACATAAAGAAGACTGCGAACCCACTCACAGTTATCTGAATATTTCCTCAGTTTTGCATTATCCATCTAGTATTGGCTATATGCACAGAAACTGGACTCTACATCAGTATTTCCCCTTAATAATTGTTTTTTGGGGAATGCACATGGAATCTTTTATGTGTGAACCACTGTTGCTTAGATCAGTGGTTCCCAAAATGTTTTGTTTACTGTGCCACCAAAACGTGAATTGCTATAATTATCTTCTCAATTTCCTTTCGCAGATACCTCCAAGGATCTTAGTACGCCTGGTTGGGAACCACTGGCTTAGATTAAACACAAACAAAATGGAAATGAGACATAATATGAGAAAAACTATAATTCACCAGACATTTATATTGTCATACAGGCAATCAAATATTTACCTTAAGATCGCCCTGAATGGCAATCCAAAATATTCTAAAGCAGTTTTCCCCAGTTCTGAAAAGGCCTGGGGTATCACCAGTTTTGAGAGCATTTCTGGTAACTATATTTTCTCTAACTAAATTAGTTCTGTAGAGGAGGTGCGTAACCAACAGGAAAATAAAATGAAATGTCTTACAGAGTTACGCGATATGACGGTTAAGGACAGGGTCACGCTATTTCCCAACAGAAAAATTCCTCCCAACTTGTTGGAATCGCATTCACATCCATCAGAAAGTCAGCAGTGGAAACGCCCGCACACCATCACCAACCGCAAAGCCCACGCAAACAGCCACTCTATTAAATTATTAGTACGTAAAGAACTGCCCCTCGTGGCCAGTTTACTACAGTTTCGCTCTGCTGATATGTTCATACTGAAGGTAATCGCTCTACTGATATGTTTATACTGTACGTAATTGCTCTGCTAATATGTTCGTACTGCACGTATATAGTTGCATATGTACGTATACCCAGTGATTCAGTGTTGGTTCTGTTGTTCATGTGATTTTGAAACTACAGGGCAAGTATCCTTGGCCAGGCCTTATACAATAAGACCATAAATAATGTGCTTGTTTTTTGTGGCTAGCAGTGACTGAATCACTTCCACAAATTCATGTTTCAACTGTTCAGAGCTGACTATCATGCTGAAAGATGAATCATCAGCCCAATCTGACCTCTGGATATGGTTTTCTACAAGGATGTCTCTGTTTTTAGCTTTGTTCAACATTCCCTCATTCCTGACCAGTCTTCCAGTCCCTTTTGCTGAGGAGCACCTCCATAGCATCATGCTCTTACCAACATGCTTCACTATAGGGATGGCATTAGCCATGTGGTGACTGCAGTACTTTGGTTTTGCCAGAGGCAAAGCTTGGCATTTAAGCATA
The DNA here is from genome assembly GCA_016801105.1 of Esox niger. Classification (NCBI taxonomy): domain Eukaryota; kingdom Metazoa; phylum Chordata; class Actinopteri; order Esociformes; family Esocidae; genus Esox; species Esox niger. Next base: position 61,023 of record JACXGJ010000834.1, on the reverse strand, counting down.
AACATTCTCACCAGATGTTGGTCTCACCAGATCAGATAATCCTTTTCCTTATACTCTCAGAGACCCTCATGCTATATAGCTTTTTTCCAGGAGTGACCTCTGTCTAGCCATCCCTGGTCGATGTGCTGCAGAGATGGTTGTCCTTCTGGCAGATTCTTCTCTCTGCAGAGAAACTCTGAAGCTCCGTTAAAGTGGCCATTGGGTTCTAGGTCACCTCACTGACCAATGCCCTTGTTGCCTGGTTACTTAGTTCAGCCAGATGGCCAGTTGTAGGAAAAGTCTTGCCGGTTTCAAACTTTGTCTGTTTTGAATGATGGACTCCACTGTGCTTCTGAGAACATTCAATGCTTTAGCATTTTTTTTTATTTGCAGGTGGATCTTGAGTCTGGTCACTTTTCACAAACATCTAAATGATAGTCAGAGAACACCAGATGGAACTGACCCTCAATTTGGAGTGTCCAACAATTGGTTGGAATAATTATGTACATGAGATATTTCAGTTTTTTATATTCAATACATTGGAACAAATTTCTAAAAAGCTGTTTTCGCTTTGTTATTCTGGCAAATTGAAATATTTCATTTTAAATATAGTATACAATTGAACAAAATGTGGAGAAAGTAAATGGGTCTCAATCGGTCTCAACACTTTCCGGCGCACTGTAATTACATGCACTACAGGATGAGAAAAACCTACACAGTTGGCCAAAGTAAAGGTTCAATTCCAACTGAACAAGCTGTAAATCAAGGCATTTTTACATGTGACACGTGTTTTTATACACGTGATGCGTGTTTTTTTACTTGTGACACATTTTTGTAAACAGGAAAACAGGGAATTTTCAGTGAGCTTTTATACAAATCTGTGCATTTTGGTTAATGCAATACAATGATATTGCCTTAAAAGAATTGAAAATCAGTCAATAGAGAACAGATTATCTACCTTTTCTTATACTAAAAATAATAAAATGTTATGATTAGCCTGTCACGGCCCTCAGACCATATTACGCTAACCCATTTTCTGGAGGCTTTATAGGAGGAGTAAGGGGCATTCATAAGAGTAAGGAGATATTATCAATTTAAATAGCTATTTTGTTTTATATTAATTAATATTGCCTTCAGAAAACATCAAGTAATGGAACCTGTATACATTCTGATTGCTGAATCAAAACTGATAGTTAGATTGACAAACTAAATGATCTAAGTGCAGTGTTTTCTTGTTATGTAATGACTCCTACCCCCACCCACACACACAAACGCACACTCACCATCGCGTGCGCGTGCGCACACACAGACACATACACGCTACACAAACAAACGCTAAGAGAAATTAGGGGCTTCCGATATAAAGAACTGAAGGAAACACACGTACATTATAACCTGCTTAACCCCAAAATCTCATGACATCAATTTCACGCGCAACTAGTCTACTTTAAAAAGTAATTTGAGTTGAGCAAAAATGCCATAATGTAAAGAGCCTAATTGAAAACCATTAGCGTCAGATCACCAATGCACTTCTCAGGCGTACATTAAATTACAACATTAATTAACCCCCCTGGGTGTTACAAGGGGCAGGTGTCTATTTCATTACTAGCAAGAGAAACAAGGTTATTAACTTACTGCAACGTTTGGGAACCATTTGCCGGAGTCGAACGATGAGTAGAGCATTGGGGGCTAGATAATCCTCACTAAACGCTACATACCCGTCCGGCCACTCCAACAGCTGCGATTCACGACAGTTAAGATTATATATGATGTAAATATATTGAGGGGTTGGTTACTCAGTTCTCTCAAACCATAAAACTTACTTTAATGGCATCACGTGTCCCCTGCGAGCCACTCAGGGTTAGCGCCCTAGGCCCTTGAGAACACACAACCTCCAAAAGTGAAAAAGTAAAAAAGAGAGGCGCAAGAAACAAAAAAGTATCCAGTACAAAAGCTAACCTACTCCAGGCTTAAGCGTGGAACGCAAATAAGGATGCAAGAAAAATAGATATTTCAGACGCAGTATATTTTGGGGAAATATATAGGCCGGCCTACAATATCTACCCCGGTGAGTAACGTTTTCATTTATCATTCTCTCATTAACCTGGAAGCAGGGGTTGGCGTTGATTTGATAATTATGTTGGAGAAATACTATAACAAGAAATCACATAGGTTAGAATTTTCTCTATAGTGGAAAGAATTGCTTCAAAGTGATGGGGCATGAAGAGGGGTGGGGTAGCCCAGCACAGTTACCTGCCCGTGTTTATATGGTTGAGACAACCAAGTTGATGAAAGGATGACGGCGCCAGGAAGTACTCCTAAGGGGAGTTCGTTGAATGTCATAAGCCTACCTGTGTATCATAGGCCTAAATCCAAGGACATCATGGAGGCATGGCGTCTACTATACAAACATGATACTTGACCTTAAAAAATTAAGCCAAAACAGATTTGTATAGCTAGTTTTATTGTTGACGGTTTGGTGCAAATTCTTTAAATGTGTTTTATGTAAGATTATGTCGTAGACATAGATATGGAAAACATGACACGGGGACCAAGTCAAATTATTATTGAGGATAGAATGTTGTTTCAAGTTAATGTTGTCCAAGGATGTCTCTGATGGAACATTCAAAAAGACAAAAGAAAGATTTAACATAATCCCAAATGTTAAATATGTTTCATGTTCCTGGAAAGAGCGTAGTATACATTTGTATTTCAAAGATTCCAAATACAGATGTATATTCTGTCCATCTGTTCGTAAGACAGGAAACAATTGTCTTGGTTTAAGATTTGTTTGGGAAAGCTGTAAAGTTTTATGAGGCATAAGGGCCATCAAGTTTTACAGTTATCCGTCTACTGTCAATAATTACTGAGGAAGTGAAGGTTGATAGAGAACGAGCATCAAAGCGTGAGAGCACGTTGTGAACTGCTAAGGGACAAATAGTAAAAAACAAACAGCCACTTCAATAATCAAACTGCTACTGAGTTATCCGCACAAAGTTAGCCTATTTTTCCACAATCCGCTTTGGACTGATACACAAGCAAAATCCATGATATCCTATTAAGCACATAAGACGGTGTTTTCTCCAAATTCACCCATTTTTATTTCAATATTTAAAACACAAACATACACGAAGGCTTTCTTACGGTTTCAGTCCACTTCAAATACACATCTTCAGCAACTCAAGGTGAGCAAATTTAAATATATGTGTTATATCGCCATTCCACGGGGCAACATTTTCTTGATTAATTCATCAGACATTAAATAATTCAAGTTGATTTCTTTCCATAAAAGCATCCTCCATTCTACCACTCAATTGATTTCCACAAATGAAACAGGACTTGATGAAGAACGTGTTACACTCTAATATGTTATATCGTGTTACCAAGGCTTCAAAGGTTTTCTTGGACAATCATAATAACATTGCTGCATATGACAAAAGGTTTTAATGACACCTTTGTGCTTTATGGCAGCCCCTGGAAACGAGAAGGGAATTGTTTAATTATTACCTACTCCTGGACATCAGCCTTCTTTCTCTAGTCAGCCTTCATTCAATCCTCAAATCTCACATGATTTGAAAATATAAATAAGTAATATAATACTGGAAACATATTGTCTTTTTCCATTTTAAAGATATGATGAACATAATCTACCCATTATTATATTATTATTGTCTTTATTTGCCCAACGATGAGAATTGTGACATTTGCAGGAAATTTAAGATGACCAAAAACTATCTGAAGTTTTGCAATGTATTACATGTTTCATTTTTTACTAAAGATTTTAAATGATCAATATTAATAATCACAAACGTATTCCCAATGGTAAAAAAACGAATTCCACAATCATACTTGTCACATGAAATCCAATACTAGTCAACAGTCCAGCCAAATGTAGAGCTGGCCAAAGAATATAATGTTCCTGAAAGTTATATAATACATACATACTCTGGTCAATTCATGACCTATACCTTTGAAATGAGGAAATCCTCCATCGCATAGATATGTTTCATTCTATATGTTAAGAATGGATAAAAGTTGTATTGAAAATATTGAGAACACACAACGGATGTCTCTGCGCATCTTACGGTTTACACGACACTTGAGGTCCAAAATGAAACATCTTATGCAGAATATATTAAATACATAATCTATTAGAATATGGTCCCCTCGCGCTAAAACGTTCCTGTTTTGACCAACAAATCCTAATTGTTTAAGTGGGGCTGATAAAAAAACAGACATTTAACATATTTAAAGAATTGAAGACGATCTACACGGCATTAACCAAATCGTTTTACATACAGTTGTGATATGGTAGGACTACGATAATGTAAGTACACTTTCAACTTAAAAATATTTAAAAGAAAATTAGAGGAAGGCATGAAAGGTTCAAATTATTAAAGTGCCATTTTCTCTAATTCATGTATTTCAAGCGTTTCCCTTCTCACAAGTTATAGGCTTTATGAATCTACTGCACAATTTATTATTGTAAGATAGAAAATAAAACATCACAGTACTGAAAACAATAATAACAACAAAAACAACAACAACAGTTATACCCTACATCATCAGATCCATATTCGAATAATCTCTTTGCTGAAACATTGCATCAGGAAGGTCATTTATGGGTGGTGCTGAAATTATTTGAATGTCATCTTAAAGGAAGGTTTGAAAATGGCCCCCTGTTTTAGATCGACTCTTTGAGTTTAAGCTTTGAGTCCTTCTTCCACTTCATTCGGCGGTTCTGGAACCAGATTTTGATCTGCCTCTCGTTCAGACAGAGCGTATGGGCGATCTCAATGCGCCTACGACGTGTGAGATATCGATTGAAATGGAACTCTTTCTCCAACTCCAGAGTTTGGTAGCGTGTGTAACTCGTCCTTGACCGTTTGCCGTCAGCCTCTGGAGTGTAATTAAGAGAAAAATAGACTGTAACCGCACTGGAAATGTGACGATTCATAGAATCAACATGATCCTAGATCACTTGTAATGTCTGAACATGCAATGACATGTACTCTAACAATTAACTCGAATTAATGGCAAAACACAGCCTGCAAGTCATCCGTATGTCACATTCTGTCATTATATGCACATGACATAAGATCGCTTTAAAGATACTGTATGGCGTAATGAATGTTTATGAAGATAGCTGCATGGCTGGATAAATTATAACCAATATGATGCTGCGTACGTTAACAAAACCAAAAAGATATAATCCAGGTTACATCAATAAAACAACTGCAAGTGCATAACTAGTATAACAACTATACTAGTTTAGTTATTAGAATGTCTTAGTGTTATACCTACAAGAACAAGAGGTCGATAGAGTTAGTGATATATCCTTTGTCCCTCTAGAGTAAGTTGCATGTCCTGTTACATAACAAATAAGTAGCTCAGTCAGTAACATCCCATGCAAGATGTTTTTACACGTTCAGATCAATAATGCAGGATGAAATAATTCAGTGCAAATTCCCTCAGAATAAGAATCATATTTATTATCCTATCTTGTTCAAAATATAGTACTAGTGGAAGGAATGTGTTGTTTGTTGAAGTTTTACAGGGACTTGTGTTTCCCTTATTCAATTACCCTGTCATAAATTTGGACGCAGATCGCTTCTTCGTTGTAACAGGACAGTTTTACGAGCAATTGATGCCTTTGTCATAAAATTTACGACTGCGAGTTTTATTATTTCCGAATACCGCCTATAAAACTCAAGAAAGAAAAACTGAATGGACTCGAGTGTAAAAAAAGGAACACATGGAGGAGAGAATGAGAGATTCACACTCCTGTAAAAAATGAAGACGAGAGATACAAGAAACTTTACCGTGACCCATGTGTAGTTTTGTCATCCAGGGATATATTTCTGGTTGCTGCTCGCTGGTTTGTGGATGATTGGAACTGTTTGCTTGTCTTACTGGCTGGACGGGTTGCCAAGTTCCGATGTTGATCTCGCCTGTTTGCGTCTTGCGGACAGGCATTTCGCTCAAATCCGAGTCGGTCTCGGGTTTGCGGCGATACAGTCCGAGGTTTAAAGATCCCTGTCCGCTTGTTTGCTCGTTCATGGGGCGTCTCTGTGGAGTGTCTCCAGTGGAAGACTCTGGCGGAGGCGTTTGGTCGCCACGCAGCCCAACGTTCATCTCTCCGGTGATAAGGGAGCTAGAGGAGGGTGGGGACGCGAATGACCCGTGGTGATCATGCCCTCCATAACCACAGTAGGCAGACGCGCTGAGACCGGGGTTAGATCCGTAGCCTTGGTTGTGCAAAGCGAAAGCTGACGCCTCGTGAGTTTGCTTAAACAACGAGTTGGCTACGTAAGAACTCATTTCAAGAGAAAACGCTAAGGAAACGATTTGGAAGCATTTATTCTGATACAGTTATTTAAGTTTGGATTGAACACTATGATTGTAATAGATGTATATACATACAAGAGTTTGTTATTATTATTTCGCTTGATTTGTAGCTCTTTTGAAGTTCAAGGGGTTTTATTCTAAAAATGACCACGATTTATAGGTGGGGGATTTTTTTCATTTTTTTTCTCCATTGCCCAAATATGGGAAGTCTGAAAACAATCACGTGCTCGTATCGTCATACATTTGGCTGGATCACACTAGTAGGTTATTAATGGGAATAGGACAAACGCCTGATATCCGGGCACCGGGGCACTGGTGGTGCGTGGGATGGTAGTCCGAGAGCGTCACCTGGTGCCAGGGACCGATAAGAGCATAAAACACGCAAGGCAACTATGCAAAACTATGTTGTGATTTACCAGGCAACAACAACACAGAAGTTACGCTGATAGAGAGACGCGTGAAGATAGATTGTGTCTGTCTCGTTGACTAGAGGCCAACTGCAAAGGCCTAGTGTTGATTTTGTTATACCACCAACTACTAAAAAATTATCAAACGTTAAGACACCTTAAATGTGTAGTAGATTATAGAATATATCCTCTGTTCGAATTAACGGCTGATCACAGCAAAGGCAATTGACCGTAGCCTTTCGTAGTTTTTCCACAAGTAAGAAAAGTATGAAGTACTACTACACATAATTATAACTATAATAAAACAAGCTAATCAATCGATTGCTATGGCATATGCTACTTTTTTCAGCTGCTTCATTACTGTCACTGTAAAAGCACTGCTTAAGAGCAAACCTCTTAGTGTTGATATATGCTACCTGAAAGATCATATCTTTTCCACTTTGTGGCTATATGTTTTATAGAAAAATGATCTGTAATTGTTATAGAAATTATTTGACTGCCCATTTTGAAAAACATGATTACAAAGTTGCATGATACATATGAAATGTTTGGCTGGATTCGAAATAGGCATTCATGATTGGTTTAATAGTACAGCCTTAAACAGCTATAATTCCAATACTGATTCGGAGTGATAACAGTCAAATCGGATCACCTTTGAAGGAATTTCTATTGAAGTTGCATCACTGGTTGGTCCGAATACATAAAGATAAACGTATCATGGCAAAGGTTTGAATTGACTTGTGAAACTGTGACACGATTCACACAACTGGACTCACAATTTCTAACTAAATAATGTGGCATGTGTTTTTGCGTTTTATATTATAAATAGACCAGCTTATTAAGTTAACATTAAATAATACAGTGCACCCAGAAATGTAAGTCTATTGATGGTTAGATTTTAGACAGGCGTCTCTGTTATTTTCTTCCACATTATCAAACTATTCTGCACTGTATGTATTCCAAGCCACTTATCAGTCACATATCAGTGCATAGCCTTGCTTAACGCATCAGTCGGGGCTTACAGTGCCACAGAATCTCAGAAAATATATTTCGTTTAAATGGCAAAGTTTTGAAATCACAAAATAACCTAAAAAACAATAGTGGGGACTGGCTTTGTGTTTATGGAATAAAAGACAAACAGTGACGTGTACAAATGTAACTTGCATTGAGGACTATAACGACATAAACTCGTTGTTTACGTGGACAACAACTTTTTATTAACAGTTTAATTAAATATGACTTCACGTAAATTTCATCACTTTTTCAACACTGTTATTGTTTATTCTTTTTATGTTAACACTACAATTCAAGCTACATCGGTCAGTTATGATTTTGCCACATACTGGTAGATAGCTAAACATAAATAAAGCACCTACTACAAAAAAACGGCGGAATGCGCACGAATGCTCTCACAGGGCTAAGGCATGTAATATAGATATAGATTTATATACAAACATATGAACAATTTAGGTAGTTGTTATTATTCAGTATAGTACTTTCGTAGAACAGCAAAAATAAAAAACATCAAGCTGATGTAATGCTTACGGTTTCCTTCAAACATTCACTTTTGTGAAACATATTGCCAACATATTCGTCATATACAGAATTCTGCGAAGCACTGTTTTGCCGTGGTCAAAGAAAATATAAGAACGTATCATCATGAACGTCCTCACATTACTCATGTGAGGTAATGTCAAGGAGGGAATGGTCCGTTGTCCGTGAAAAGTTAATATACCTACATTATCAGAATGGAAAATACAAACTTTGCTGTCTGAAGATATGTGGCGTCCACATTGCATTTAACGCAGCCTTACATTTAATACTCAAGTGTCTTTATTGTGCCAAACAATAGTTGATAGGTAGTTATTCTCACATTACAGCGAATTGATAGAAGCCAAGTCGTTTATTCTTTTTTCTCTTCTGTCACCTCTTCTATGTCCTCTTTTGCCGTGTCTTGACTCGCCTCTGCCGAACCACTTTCATTCTGAGTTGAAGTTAGATTGCTTTCCTTTTTCCATTTCATTCGCCGATTCTGAAACCAGATTTTAATCTGACGTTCGGTGAGACATAGTGCGTTGGCAATTTCGATTCGTCTGCGCCTCGTCAAGTAGCGGTTGAAATGGAATTCCTTTTCGAGTTCTAGAGTTTGATACCGGGAGTAGATTTGGCGGCCTCTTCGTCTGTCTGAACCATATCCAACTCCTGAGTGGAAAACATTTTGGATTAGCATTATCATAAAATATATTTTTGGATGCAATGTCACCGGGCTACCCAAACACATTACGCAAGAAACGAAAAATCGCTGCTAGGTTGGGAATACAGCCTAATCATGTCAGCAGGCTACATGCTAGACTATGTTTTGCAATTGTAGAAATAATCAACAACAGGGATTTTACGACCTGACGCAGCACATGGACTACATGGCCCCCTCTACACACACCCACAAAACTCTGTGAACTGCATCCGAATTACACCTACACACACACACACACACACACACATTTATTCAGGGGAAACCAACAAACTGAGTAATATTTGAAGAGATGATAGGCCTACTCGTCTTCAAATTCCGTTAACTCTTTAAATCGACCTGACATAAGCTGTTTTGAAGGAAATAGGAATAAAATCTGACGGACAACAAGCACATATAGCCTGGCCAAAAGGGATTTCCTTCTGAGATAAAAGGCCTTTATTGTCAGCGACAGGGTGCTGCTGTAGTAATGGTTTATGGGGTGATAAAAAGCAGCTTCCCTCATCGTAAAACGGACCAGCTCGTTTAATTTATCTCTAGGAGGTTGTAATACTCACCGCTATGAGAGTTCATTCGCTGCATCCACGGGTAAATCTGAATGCTGCCCTTCTGTTCCTGCGAGGCGTTCCTGCCCTGATCAGACGGGTAATCCTGAGTAAGCGAGCTTTGTGCACCTTGTCCCAGACTGCTCTGTCTACAGCTGGGAAGCACGTCCTTGTCTTGGTAAAACACGTTGGATCCATACTCGTACGGTCCCCTGCTCGAGCCGAATACGACGTTGTCTTGGGGCGAATAGAAAGACGAGGAATATATCCGGTTTTGGGACACGGCTCCGTAAGGCGGGAAGTGTCGAACCGGGTCATAAGTAGTTGAGTTAAGGGCCACGTTTGGTAAAACCTCTTGACCACCAGCTAAATGGCACGATAGCGACGGGTTTGCGAAATACGAATTCATACCTCCCCTCTCTCCCTTCTTCCTCTTGTTCTCTTTCCCACCCTCCCTTTCAATCACAACTATGTCTATAATCTCTCCCTTGCTCACGCTCCGCAAGTCACTATCTTTTTTTGTTTTTCTCCGTCAGTCTGTCGTTTTAATGCGGTCTAAATAATTTATTTCTGGACGCCAATAAAGACACAATGCACGCAGCCGAATGTTGTTTCTAAAACCTCACTCCAGGATGGACAAGATGACAATGTCAGCTGACCAAATTTCCTCCAATAAAAAGAAGGCAGTAGAGGGAATCAGGGAGAAAAAAACGTAACTTTTTTTAAAATTCTCAGTCGAAACAACTCTCCTAAATGCGTGCGCTCGCACACATCACACGCTGTGTAATGTGCAGTGGGTTATGTGCATTTTGATGGCATTCGAACGCGTGTTTGCGTGCGTGAGTGTGTGTCTTTGTAGGCCTACAGCCTGCCTAATCCTGTCAGATCATGCTAGCAATTATCTAAATAATCAACAACAGTTGAGGTACGTAAAGACAGAACACACCCACACGTAGGTGCACACACACACACACAAGTTACATTGTTGTTGAAATAGACAACTACATAAAAAACACTGTGAAGGTACAGCCTAATGAATATATAATGTGTGGATTAACGAAATTGGATAGGCATTAAACTATTTAGAATAATGAACTCGCCTTAATGTGGAATGTAATTACTTAGAGAAATTGATACCACCGTCAGACAAGCATGCCCTATTTCATTTCTTAAACCTAAGTCATTTTTAATAAGTTGGACCAAGGAGACCACGCAGAGTTATGTTTCAAGGTCCTTGTATAGAAAATATGATTATACTCCGCAACCGCAATAGTGTGATCGAATCATTCAGTCAGTGCAAGCTTAACGATAGCTGCCCTCTAAAATCGATGTATATGTTTTCCTTAAATGTGATATACATAGCTTATCAACGGATTAAAATATGGATTTATTGAGAACAAAGAACATGAATACAATTATTTAAGTATATAATACTGTTAAAAAGGTTGACATTGTGTTATTTTAATAATTACACGAAATATGCTGTACTCTCTTAGGTTTGGGGAAACCTTTTAAATAGAAAAAATGGTATTCCGGTGGAACACTTTTGGGCTCCATGTAGAACCACACAACACATTGGTAGAATGTAAATTATACATGATATTATAGTTCGTGTTCAACACAGAACCCAAAGTGTTGTAAACACCCTAATTTGTTGTTAAAAGTATTCTTCCACGGAAAAACATGTATCTAAGAGTCTTAAACGGCTTAACATTACTGGACTGGATGTTGCACAATTTAATCATAGGTATGCCTACCAAACAATATAACAAATAGTTTTAAAACACGTTTGTTTCAGTTGGAAGGAAAACTCAACACAACACAGGAGTTAAGTATGTACGTTTCTAGTGGATGCATGTGAGCGTCTCCCGAAAAAATTATATTAAACAGCTAACCAAATTTCATAGCATATTGTTTAGTTGTCTGCTATAGGCAGACTTTATTTTGCTTTGCGGTAATTAGATTAGCAAATTCAAGGAAAGTATTGGATAAGATAAGGGAAGTCATATTGGGGTGGGAGGAGGTATGTTTTCAGCAAAAGAAAGTCCTGTGTAAGGCAGAAGTAATAACGCCAGACAAATCACGGCTTCCACAAACTATACCGCTGTGGGTGTTCGCTTATGGGGAATTGTCGTCCAAACAAAGACAATACAAGTATTAGTTAATGGACGTCTTTATAGTGAAAGCACGGCTCGAGAATACAATTACACTTCAATAGACGATTACTGGATAAAAAGTAGAGAAATTTGCAAATATTGCATCATGAAATACAACAGCAAGAGAATGAAGTGTACAGCATTGTTATGCTACGGTGTATGATTTGAGATGTGTAGGTGTAATTGGTCAATTAATAGTTACGAGGCTCTATAGGAAAATGTTGTAAATAGTCGGTAAACGCCAAAGGTAGGATAATGAAAGATGAAACAACGAACATAGAAAACAGCCAACAGCATTCGGTTCCAACATCCTCAAAAACATTTGTAATGCGTTTCTATTGTTTCTGTTACTTCTTGACCCCAATACCAAACTCAAAATTGTATCTTAGCGCACACTTTCACAAACTTAGATTTGAATGAGAATTCTTAATGGGCTTTTATGTTTATTTTGGGGATAACATGATCAAGGTAAAATTCACTTTTATGACTGGTTTGTCTAATTCAATGACTATTCACAGCTGAATCAATTACATCCAGCCTTCCAAATAAAAGTTCTACACTCCGTTTTATTGACCTAATGAGCTCACTGGTCTAGCAAAAGTCAGGCGCATACGTGGTGTTCTCCAAACAGCCTTTGATCTCTAAATCCGAATGCTTTTAAAAGGCTATTACGTTAACGTGGGCCATATGACGAATGCAGAGCTCGGAATGCAGTGCTGAATGTTAATGGTTCACGAGCCTTTCTCTGATACGAATAACACCACTTCATGGAAAATGTGACCTCTGTGAGCCTTGTTTATAACGCAACTACATGTATTAATTGTGAACCTCTTCCCATACACACAGTATAACGCTATATACGTTGAGTAGCTTATATCTTATAGACAGTGGAGTATAGTTATTAGTGTGCTACCCAATCCTTATTGGTCTACTGGTGCATAAGACAGACTCAAAGATCTGTATATAATAACGTAACAAAAATGTTGGTACGAATATTTTTTTTTCATAGTTAAAATCGTAACATAGACTACATCCCAAACTCAAGACCCCCAAAACTGTTACGTGACCAGTTATTTTCGTGCAAATGCCAGACTGTCTTCCACAAAGGGTGCAATAAAACACTTCCCTATACACTTCCACTTCAATAGTAGCCTACAATAAAACCGCTTTCTAGTTCTCCCCCATCCCAATTCACATTTCCTTCACAGAAAGCACATCAACAACATATGTTTTACACGCCGTATACAGTTTTATCTTTTAACTCAGCAATTATGGCATCAGCCTTTTACTTTCTATTTAAATGTACCCTACAGGTGTAACGAAGAAACATTTTAGAAACGCATAACAAGATTAAGCTTAAGTGCTGTCAGCATATTTAAAATGTAATGAAATAACTGGCATTGTTGCGAAGATTTATGGGATGAATGTGAATTCAGATTTTTGTAGAGCAGAATTTAAAAAATCAAACAGAAAACACAAATTTGATTCTCTTAATTTGTGTCATAATTAAGGGTTCGGTAAAATAAACTAAAGAATGACAATTTATTCAACTTAAATGTTACTTGTTTTATATGGCATTAAATGTAGGAGCTTTTTCTGCATTTTTTTTTATATTTATATACTACTCCAATGAAGATTTCAGCTAATTTCACGATTTAAAAAATGCCATAGCGTTTTTAGACGATGGTAGTTTAATGTAGATTAATAAGATTTGTTGCCAGATTTAAAGCAGAAGTAAATTGTATAAAGTGTAAACAGGTGGAAATGTCAATTCCCGCTAGTCACTAGACACTTTCTGACAGATAGTCCCTGCAGCTACTGACATCTAAAGATGTCTAGATCAAGGGTTTGTGCTATTATTAACACTTTTATTATTAATACAAAAATGAAGTAAATTCAAGAATCACATTTAAAGTGATATATATATATCCAGGCGCACAATTCTTAAAGAACAAAATATAAAAATAAGAATATAACAGAAAACGCATTCTAAAACAACAGACTTTCCAAGTTATATTACATCCGGTTGTATGAATCCAAGGCAGCAAAACGTTTCAGGGCATATTTATTTTTAACAGATCTTACTGATTGTAAATAATTATAAAACGTTCTTTCAAAAACTGACTAAACAGTGGAAGCTTTAAATAATCTTCATTTGTTCAATGTTTATCGGTGTGGAATGAGCTGTGTAGGAAGTTTGACTCTGCAGGACCTTCCAGGCCATAAACATATCTATTTTTTAAATTAACATAATCATTTTGTGGTTCTCAAGAAACAAAAAATATCTCGGGGCACGGATGCATTTCGAATATAAGCAACAGGACTTGTTCTCCAGAGTTCGCCTTGTTACTCACCAGGTAAACAACGGTGAGTTTATGTGCCTTCCAGATCAGGAGTCTGGCCAAAGCCTGTGTTGGGCAGGAGTTTCTCGTTGCTAGTGTGAAAAGGAACATATTTTTCCCATTAATTTAATGTAATTTAAAAAAATCTTGTTATTTGGGGAAATATTATATAGACTTTTGCAGAAGGTGCAAAAATAATAATATATGCTACAAATGAGATTCAGGCCTACACTTGTCATTCAAAACTGATAAAGCAATCATTTCTAAATAATTTTAACAAAATATGTAAAAACATTGTATCCTCTTGTAAATAGAACGTTTTAAAATAGGTTTGAATTTACCCTAAAAAAATAAAGGACCAAGTTGGAATCAAACAAGGGTTTTTGGCAATGCGATAGAGAACCCCTAAATGAGGTTAGTTCTTCGACGAGAAGTAAATAAATCAATTACAAGCATGTTTTTGCTATTAAGGAACGGAATTCAATCGTCCTGCTGTTGGGTTTTTATGTCTTATTTCTATGTATCCAAGGGCGTCTTTACAGTGACGTTTAGAATTACCAGTATCAAATGTGTTTTGCTGTGAGAGACGCTGTTGTTGCACTTATTAAGTTTCAGCCTTGTGGTCTTTATCATATACGATCCTAGGTCAATACGTTGCCATTAAAATGTTTTTATTTAAGAACATACACTGTTTAGAGTACGATTCCAAATCTTATAGCTAACAGACTAAATCAGGCCTGATCTATCTGCTGTTCAATCTCTTGGGAGAAAAGTATAATGCGCGTGGTTTCCGTACAAATCAGGTTATTTCTGCTAAAGCTGTCTGTTTTTAACCTTTAAACAATAAACTCACAATTAACAAAAACTTGAAGACACTCGAAAAACCCAACAGAAGTGCCGTTGTTATTTCAGTGTAGTTGCCGTAACAATGACCTACAATGGAAACTACCAAACTTCAGAGAGTATGCACATAAAATCTATGTTGACAGGTGCATTTTAGGAGCAGTGTTTTGATCAATTATACCGACAGCTTCTATCTGGACCCACATCATGCATTTTATATTGACATTAAATCTGCAGCCTCGAATACAAAATGTAGTTGGACATAAATGTTTAGATTGTATATTCTTTATGAAATGGGCATGGTAGACTAAAGGTCCACATATTTGTTGCCTATGTTATTATATTCACTAAAAACCAGGCATGCATGTAAGTGTTTTGTAATGTATATTTTCACTAGGCTTACTATACAAAGACAGTATCCACTTGTTGACTATACTCTAAGGCTATAAACTCACCCCACCCCTCTCCATGATTCTCTCTCTTATTCTCTTCACAGCTCGGTTGAAGGATCCTCTAAAGGCATGTACTTCAATAAACCCCAAGAGGACCAAGAACCGGAAAAAATAAGAAGCATCTGCTTCAAACCAAGTCTAAAATAACTACACCTCTGTGGACATCCGTCCTGCATGATACAGTATGGAAAAGCAAATGGGATTATTACATTGTTTCGATTTAGTTCAGGTAAAATTGATAGTCGGGAAAGTTGTTCGTGAGAAACGTTTGGTGTGGTGCAACAAAATAAAAATCGGTTTATGACGTTTTTTGATTAACACACCCAGGATATGGCCGACAGCAATCTAATTCGAATTTATCGGACGATCTACGGTTAACAGGCATACGTATATTACAATAATAATAATCACATAAATAATCATACGTCTATTTAACAGTACTACGTCTGCATTTTAGTAAGTTACTGGAAAGACGCTTGGGGATGACTGCTTCAATTTAGACCACGTGTCACGAAGGATCCTAAATGATTTTTTTGGCCGATTTCAAACACGATATAACCATACAGGGAACATTGCGGCCAGAGCCGTGTGAGGCTTGTTGTTGGCTTTTCATTCACCATATTGTTCTTTTGACCAATAATGTTCTTTTATAGCCAACATCTAATTAAACAAAACCGACATAACCAAACACTTCCATGTTAGCAATACGCCTTACAGTACGTAGGCCTATAACACAGTCGCTCTTTGACCAGGATATGAGGTGCTGTGAGCTAACACTAGATGGCAGTGTAGACTGTAACACACATTAGGTTTGGAAACAACGATAAAGTCCGGCCTTTAACTGGAAAAGCCAATACTTCGCTATCTACTGTGCATGATAATAAAATGATTAATGTTGTATCGCTATGATGAGTATATTTATCCCGTTTTAATCTAAATAAAGTGCTTTCTTTTGTGATCCATGATGTGTGTAAAATAACTTCCCTGTTGATACACGAGTATTTCGGCTTCATATGCTGTATATGCCTACAGATTATACACAGTATAAATTGATTAACCAGTTCAATAAACAAAACGAATGCATATACAAATGGCATGACCCTACTACTGATGATCATGATGATTACAATCGCCACAATCTTTACCAGAACCATCAACCCATCTGTTTAGCTACGAAGTGAAAAAAAATATTTTGCGCACGAGGCGCAGCTTATCAGTATATCTCCAAACATTAGACACGAGTCCTGAACATGCCAAACATTAGTCATAACTCCTAAACATGTCAAACACCAGTCATGTTAAACATGTCAAACACTAGTCAAGCTAAACCAATAGCCTAAATATAGCATTTTATTGAAAAATATGGTATTTTTTACCTTGAATGCTTGACAATAGGCTGAGTTAGAAAATATCATAATGTATGGTTGTAAGATTGGAGGTTAAATGCACAAATACTTAAATACTTAAAGTGTAGAAATAACAATAAATGTAATATGAACCATTACGTAAACAATACCATGAATGTATAGACCAACAGACTCCGTAGTTCTATCACAAACACCACAAAGGACCAGTTGAAACACTGAATGATGTATATGGACTGTTACAAGTATTGCCACAAGCTCGTCATCAAAACGTCAAAATAATTGATCACGTGGTTTATAGCGTGCTGCGAGCTACTGTAAGGAACTGTTCCACTCACAGACTCATTTTTGAAATAAATAGATTTTAGCCAGTCAATAATATTTACAGACATAGGCTCGGATCTAAGCCCAAAAGTTGGGTACCCTGTAGGCCTACTAACCAATAGTCTATGATAACATAAATCCTTTGAGATGTTGGTTGGTCTTTTATATACCGCTGGTCTGTTAAAATGGCATTGCGGGTACGGTATCTGAACAATACAACTTAGCATTATGCTGTGCATTTGTTGTTTACAAAAACATATTGGCGTTATAATATGAATACCTACATCGGAGCAAAATATTGTATCCATAAACCAGACTCCACAATGTATATACATATGGGCTATAGCTTATAACATAGGACATAATATGCATAATTTAGTAAATTTCTGCATTCGCAAAATAGCAGTTGTATGATATCATACATTCGAAGGCCACATGCAATAAGATACCTTTTAAGAAAGCAATCTAGAAATCCAAACTCACCAATGTTATGCTTGCGGCTATGCTGACGCAGATTCACTGGTCCAGCAGCTCGCAAGGCGGGAGGGAAACCATGGAGACCGAGGAACCCTTAACTTAATATCCAATATCTCGTTGGTATTCTGATGGGATGGCTCTGAAGAACCACCATTCAAAATCAGTTAACGACAATGATACTCAAGCTCTATTTCCAGTTCTGATGAGCGAGAAAGGGAAAGAGACAGAGACCGACGGAATCATAAAACGAAAGGGAGAGGGGGTAGCAGCGTGAATGGATAAACGTGAAGATGAACAGGAAAATAAAACAAATTCCTGTATAGAACACCAAAAAATGCTGTTTCTTTGGACAGGTAGGTCCTGTACGGATGGAAAAAGCTAGTAATCAGCAGACAACAGTATAAAGTTCATGTTCATGGAGGGAGGTCACATGACCAGCTACAGCCAATCCAAGTTGCGATTCAGTCGTAAACTTTTATTTCTTAGCTGTAAATTTTCCACCAAACATCCAGGAATGCGTTGCGCCCCTTTTCTCCCTTGCTAGCGGACAGATTATCTATATTTTCCTTCTGAACGAAGACACTCCAATGTCTATGGAACAAACATAGCAAATCTAGCAATTCACAATATGTGCCCATGTTTCAATTTCCTAATTTGCTACTTAGCGGTGTGCAAGCTTTCACACAATTGCATAACTCCTCGTGCGTGGGTAAACATCCAGACATCCGTCGAATATCCGTCCGAGCCTTGCATAAATAGATTTAATATAGACTACATAAACCTAACAAAACCGAATAAGAGGTCTTCTAAATTATTGATGCCAGGACAGCGGTGGATATATTCAGCAGACATACTGACCTCCCCTACACATCCGCGCTCATTAATCATTAGCAACTCATTCTGAAACCAATGAAGATGAGTTAATTTCATCTAGACAAAAATGGTGTCGATATACGTGAAAAGAACGACAGTAAACCGGTAGTGTAATCCTTTAGTCAGACCACACTAGTGGGCGGTTTCTCTTATGCCTAGTCCAGGACTAAAAATACATTTCAATAGAGATTTTCTAGTGATTTTTCATTTTAGTCCAGGACTAGGCTTAATCTGTAAATGAAAACAGTGGGTATATGTTGAGCTAACTCGTAGAATTACATCTTAATTGATTTATAATAATCATATCGGGCACATTGACAACTGGTCTGGGTAACATTTTAAAATTGTACTAATAAGAGTGTCCTTTAATTTAGTGTGAGACAGCCCGGATTTCAAAAAAGCTTTTATTTTCCACTCATTATTTATCGGGGTGAGCACATTTTCATGAGCTATGATTAAATACTTATGCAAGAATAAACAGTTTTACTGCCTATTGTTATCGGTTATTATTATAAACAATATATTGTATGAATGGCCTTCAGTTGCCTACATGTTAATGCAGCCTAACCTTTATGCATATTCCTTTTTTCACAACATGGTTATTCCTTTTTTTGTATCAGGAAATATGTCAGCTTTTTGTGTGCTACATGTGCTAGATGACTCAAGATAAGTCATATGCATTTGTGTTTTAGTGTATTTGCAGACAGTGGATAGGTATTATTTAGTATATATCCAGTAACTGTGGATAAGTTACAATAATATCTTTTAATAGTGTCTTTTCATATTTTATTTTGTACTGAAATCATTGTTAAAACTGTATTAAGGACTACTGAGATCTATCGGAATTGAGTTTCAATGTATTGGATATTAAATTAATTAATTATTTTGTGGTTTGTGTATGCTTTCATTTTTATCAACTGAATAAGCAACATATGCACAACACACTTGAAATAAGCCTGTAAGACTTACGGTTATCTTATACATTAATTACCTTGTCCAATTGGACATAGCGTTTTCCTCTCTAAACGGTTTGTCCAAACAGAGAATACCATACCATAGAATAACTTGTAGAAGCCTAAACTGAAAAATCCCAGTAGTGGTTCTGAACAGTTTATATGTGGTCTATAAAGTTTACAGGTGTTTACGACCTTATTAGGGAAGTGGTGTCCCCTCAAGGCAATATACTGTTCAAAGGGAGTCGGTTAGGTAATGCT
Organism: Esox niger; assembly: GCA_016801105.1. Classification (NCBI taxonomy): domain Eukaryota; kingdom Metazoa; phylum Chordata; class Actinopteri; order Esociformes; family Esocidae; genus Esox; species Esox niger. The sequence goes on along the minus strand of JACXGJ010000834.1, from coordinate 41,448 downwards.
CACAGACAATTGTCAATACAAAAAACTTCCGGAATGTCGGCTGTAAACAGCAGTTAAGCATATAATTGATGACATTTAGATCCTCAAGATGTCCATATGAGTTCAAAGCACAGTGTATGTATGAAACCATCTAAAATGTGCGGCACTGATTGACAAGGTGAGTGTTCTGTAACTGTTCCGTACTAAGGACAACAATATGAATACCGTATCTTTAACAGACTTCTCGCTTTCTAAGCTGTTTCTGACTTATTGTTTGTATTAGGAATTAGCTTTATTGCAACTTATGTAAGTCGTTTCTATTTTTATCCAGTACGTTTTTAAAAAGATATCGAGTCATGTCTAGAATATAGGAAATACACCATACTGCACTGGTTACGAATTTTTTGTCACCTTATGAAGGGTGAAATGTTGGAGAAGACGTAATGCCTTAAATTGTCTAAAACATTCAAATGTCTAAAACATTTGAATGTTCGTCTTTCGACCCGACTGGGGAATATTTCTTCAAACAAGTGCTGCATAGGCCTATGCACTTGCTTTAATTCAGCAATAAGCCATGAGTGGGTGTCTCATATGTCACTAACATGGTGCTCTCTGTTGAAAAAGTGTTGTTGCTAGTGATCGCCAACATTAAGGTGCCCGCGAGCCCGTGAGTTGTTTTTCGTTGTCGCGGTAATGTTTGTAAAAATAATTTGAAAAAAACGAGGGGCAAATCACTGAGCATATAGCCATGCTATGTTGATCATATAACATCCAGATATTCCCTTTGCCAATGTAATTATGACAGTAAAAACGCATGTAATATCACACGCTTTTCTTTCAGCATACACAAGTCTTATCAACCTTTCTAACTGCTGATTTTAATTCCCTAGTGTTAGATTAAATTAAACAATATTATCACAATACTCATCAAAAACATCTTGTCTTGTCTTCCAGGCTTCGAGAATGGTTCCAAAACACATATCAATTTCCTTAAATAATTTGGGATTATTCTTTTTAATGGACCCACAACTGGAACGTGTATGAAGTCAAACCTAACTAATCACATGAATGCTTACCATATTATCATATTCTACTCAAACGTTGCATATAATTAAGATTATTCACATTTAGCTAACATATTTCTATCAATCTGAGCGGACGCAATCAGTGGTAATGGTTGAAAATGTAAATAGAAACATATCCTTGTCATTGCCTGTATCTTCTCATATAACAGCTTTCCACAAGGGGCACACTCACCTATAACACGCACGAAAATATGACATAATTGTAATTATGGACACCTAGTGTACCCTAGTAGCATACATCCAGTACCATTCGTCTACGTACACTGGAAATGTTGGGCGGCTAGATTGAATCCCAGAGCTGACAAGGTTAAATATAGCCTATATATTCTTTGCATCTCCGTAAGGCAGTTAATCCTAATTCCTCCCCGTCTTTCGTTGTAGACTCGTTTTGCACATATTCACTTCCAAGTCTTGGTTTTACGTGTATACAAGCAGACAAATATCCCTTTTCCCTTTAGAACTAAATTTGTAAAATCTGTAAAATAAAATGAGTACCTACGTTATTTAATGATATAACAAATAGAAACAACGCTGTCGGCAAATGTACACATACATGTGTACATATAATTCCAATTACAGCCTAAAAATAACGTTTGGAGAAAACGTTGACTTACATGTCCTTCGTTTACAAAAACTAATTAGTAAAAACACAATAGAATAGACAACCACAAAACCACTGTTACTGAAGGTGCACTGCATGATGCGTGGGTGCGCGCGTGAGTGCACCCACTCACGCGCGCACCCCCTTGATGTAGTTGGTGCGTAAATGTATGAAGAACGAGGGGGAAATATTTAGGCTTAGGTATTGGATCCATTTATTTTAACATGACAATGTCAAGGGTTTGTGCACTCGCAACCAACACCATCACCTTTAACAGGAGCAATAATTCCCAAATACCGATCTACGGCCTGTCCATTAATTCCATTTCTTTGTTTAAACCCTACACACATGTCAAACATTATTCAATTTGACAAAACTTTCATGATAAGTTAACTGAAGGCGTGTTCACACTGTGCCGTAGCCCAGGACTAAGGGAGGTTTAGCCCAGGGTCTAAATGCATATTTTGAAGTGGGCTAGCACCAACATTTGCCCAGTGCTGACTGGCACTGATCCGAAGCAGGGTTAGCACCCGACATGCTGCGACAAAAATAACCAAAGTGAGACCCTGCCAAGAATGTTCACTTAATTTAGCCAACATTAACTCGTGTCTGGCGCTATTAAAATAGCTACTCCGTAGCTCGGTTTCCGTACATCCACCCAGCAACTTTCGATAGATTTAAAAGAAAACCTAATAAATATGTCGAAAGACAAATATATTGTCGAACATGTCTTGGTCGAACTTGTCGACATGTTCAAATCTTCACGTCACCGTTTTATCTTTCTAGTTTTATCTAGGTTGTCAAAGCAAGTGCGGACAGGGTGGAAAACTAGATCAACCGACGTCAGAAAGTCGTTAATTGAATCATGGCAGCGTAAACAACGCGTGTAGGTGAGGTAGTACATGTACCTTTACAGGCGGGAGAGAACTTGACATTTGTATCTTGTCTGGAATAGACTGTGAAATGGTACACGTACACGTTTAAATGCTTTGCCAATGGTTATACCGTGGCCCAGGGTTACCAATTTGAATAGCCTATAGCCTAACACTGGGCTAAGAACAACCTATGTGAAAAGGCCTTAAATTGATCAGTTGCGCCAGTTTGGAGGTAAAACACCTTAGGAGACTGTGGAGGACCAAGCACGCATTCGGGAGAATCTGACTCAAAACATATGAAAACGATCTTATTTATACAAGACATTTGAAGACAAGCAGAGGGATCATATTCAGGGCAATAAAAAATGAGTACTAAAACTGCACAATAATGCTATTTAAAAACCGATAATTTTTTTAGTACAATCGTTCAATTATAAGGAGTGTTTACGTCATGTGCAATAGCAACTTTAGGTAGTAATAATTGTTGGGACACATTGTGATGACACTATGAGCTGGATAGTTAATTTGATGCTAATTTTGAAGTTTAAAAGCTCCTACTTAAAAATTCACTGCCACAAGCGTATGGAGTGTATGGTTTGCCTTGTTAATTGTCACAGTTAAAATGTATTCATTTGCATTGTAAATGTGAAAACGGGATAATTTGTGATCAAAGGCTTGCTGATCATAAAGTTTATAAAACATGGGGTGCATTACAATAAACGCAAGTATATTTGTGTAAATAATATACAATAAACAATGTGAAAAGTGCCTTCCAACGAAGAGACCACGTTATATATAACATCTGTATGACTCCCAATCTTCCCAATTCAGACACAGAAATCTAAATAAATCTATATTTTTAGGGACAGAATAAACACAAAAAAACAAAGATTGTGTATAAATAAACAACATTTTCCTTTGATTGCAACATTGATTCAGTACTGACAAATGTCCAGCCATTCAGCGGAATTGCTTGTTTCCGCGTACATTCCGGTACACACTTTCCACCACTTGGTGTACGTACAGTACAAAAAGAAGTGTCACCGCATGATAAATGTACGCGAGGATGATAGCAGATTTAGCCATCTTACCTAGTAGTGCATTCTGCAATAAGGACATATCACCAACATGCTATGATTTACCAGTGAATGGGTCTTTATTTTATAAAAGCATTGGCTACGTTTTGAGGGAGTATCTGTTTATATCCTCCTATTTTCTGGAATGCAGATTTGCCACATTGTTTGCATTCTCGTTCTTATTATTTACTAATGTCTGTTAAAAGGATTTTACTCACTTATTGACTGAATAAAATAGTGGACATAAACACTAGGCTATTATCTCACTACGACCCTCTTTCAACGATTAAGCAATAGGTGATGGGTTAGTGTGGGAAACTGTATCTGACTGCTGACACAAAAAGGCAAAGTCTGTTTAATATGTTGTATGTCCACCATGGTGAATGTGAAATTTTATGTTGATATATATACATATTCAATTATTTCTTCAAAACTAAGGCCGACTATCTAGTTATCTTCTGAATCCAATATTGAAACAAGATGACTAACTTCTAAAAACCTAACCATTTGGACATTTTGATGTAAGTCCCCTTATTTTTTGTTTCAAATGTCCTTACTATCTCAAAATGGCGATGCAACTCAAATAAGTCATTTAAAGAACATTTGTATAATATTTGGAAAATATAGGTCCCATTGACTTTCATTGGATGTCGGCACCAATTGCTCCTGTAGTGGTATACAGCCGAAACAAAAATAACGAATTTAAATTATGCATGTACCACAAAATACTTCCGCAAAAAAATTGAAGACAAATCTGCTGAACAAAAGTAGTCGAGGCTGAAGTAAAGTGGTTACTATGAGAATTACGAGGTTAGGTTACCCCACATTAACCTAATTCAAATTGTATGGCATTAAAGTCACTCTTTTGTCCTCTCTTCCTCTCCCATTTTCTTTTTGTCTTCTCCTTCGCCCTCATCGTTGCCTTCATCATCGCCCTCAGCGTCGGCTTCCGTGTCTCCTCTTTGGCCCGGAAATTTGTCCTTGTTGTTCTCCTTTTTCCATTTCATCCGACGGTTTTGGAACCAAATCTTCACCTGCCTCTCTGTTAGCCGTAAAGCATGAGATACTTCAATCCGACGCTTACGGGTGAGGTATGGGTTGAAGAGAAATTCCTTCTCCAACTCCAATGTTTGGTATCGACTGTAGGTCTGTCGGCCACTGCGTCTTCCGGGGGCTATAGAATGGAAATAATACTTACAATTAAGCAATAATTGTGGTGCGTTTCCAGGTGGAAGTTCGCTAAGCTGCTCTTGTCTCGGAGCAGAGGTTTAAGTTAGCGCTGTACATTGGCAATAGTATAACCACTACCATAATATATCTCTCGGGGTGCCTCTGCTAAACACTGTCTGAATTCTTTTTTACTGTTTACATTTTTCTCATATCTTACTATAACGATCCAGGGAGACGCCACGAAAGCCACAGAACTGAAGCTATTGAAATATGTTTGCGCCATCAATAAGTCAATTCAATCTGATTTAGAGTGAATATTGTCCCCAGGAAAACTATGTTTAAGTGAAAGGCATTTATTCGAAACCCGTATCAAACGTTACCTGATGTAAGCTTCGTGACATTAAAAGTACAAAATGTATACAATAAGATGATATATCTAATAATCGTCAGATTATGAATTATTGGTTGAACTGTTTAATGTGAATCTCTATCTGCACTAAAAGACCCGCACATATTTTAACGTAGCCTAGCCTACTAACCATGCGGTCTCATCCATGGAAACATGAGACTAGGAGACGGGTTTTGATTTAGGTGGCCTTGTCCTTCTCCGAGGTTAGTGCCATTTGAGGATCTACAGTCTGGGTATTGTGCCACGTTCGTCTCTTGTTGGGGACCATAAAGCGATTGTCTCGGAAGGGCTTCATATCCATAACATTTAGTGGCATCTCCATGGCAAGCCAGGGCGCATGCATTCTGCTGGTAAGCTGGTGTGGCGATACCCGACGTCCCATGGTGGAAGAAATCTTGGACGTGATGGGGCGGGTGCTGAAATCCCGGTGCCGGCGCTCCCGCGCCGTATACCAACGCGTGGCTCCGGCTGACGCTTTGAGGGAACCTGCAGTCGTAGTAAGTTGGTTCCAACGTTTCGCCGCCTTTGTACTTGGAAAAGAGAGGGTTCACGAAATAAGAGCTCATGTTTTTCTGTAGACAGTGTAACAGCTTATGAAGTGGTTTACGACAATTCCAATTATTGCCTTAGTTCTGTTCCAAACCCCATACATAAAACGACTAAAACCACAAAATCATAGAGACATGTTTAACAGATAATAAAACTTGTGTCCGTATCCACCTCCCCTTTGTTCCAACACCTGTTACCAATGCAAGTCCTTCGCTTTTTCTTGCTTTTTCTTTTTCAGCTTCAAATCAGCTTCTAATATCGCGAATGGCTGATGTGTTCATATAGCTATAGCTGGCTAGCCCCTCCGACTTCACAGTCTCCCCCCCCCCCCCCAACGAACAAACTACCACACGACATCGACCCCTCCTCTCACCACCAACCTTCAACCTCCTCCCTTTCTCATTGCGTGCTTGGACGTCCATTCCTTGGAGAAAAAAGCATTGCCTTTTTGCAGTAGTTGTAGCTTTGGGGTGTAAGCACACAAGTACCAGTTAAGGGGTTATTCTAGTTATTATACTGTTTATTCCCCTCAGTGAAATAAAGACCCTCAACTCTCACTCAAAGAACAAAGCTTTACGTCGAAGATTTTCATTCAAGCACACATGAGCGCGCACAGCTACTGAGACACTCAAATTCAGAAACTGTACTGTCGCCTACCCTATTTCAAATTGCACAGCTAAAGTATATATTATATATATATATATATATATATATATATATATATACGTGTGTGTTTGTATGCTTTAATACATTTATATATTGCCTGAATGATTATTTAGTGCTTATTGTGCATGATTTACATTATTTCTGATCAAAATAAAAGGGAAATATGGTTGTTAGATGTGTTTGTCTTTTATTAAATCAAACATAACACAACATACTAAAATGTAACAATTAGAAAGAAGAGATATATTCCATTATGTGAGGCCTTGTTATAATACTCTTCTGTAGCCATAGTGTCTATGTATCTTGATGAATGTGGAATATTGATATATAACAAATATAACATTATTGGCCAGCCTATATCATGAATTTGGTGTAGAAAAGTGTTAAATGTGCTTTGAACAGACCAAATGTACTTAAATGAACAGTCCATGTTAGTTGTTCATTTCTAGTCAATAGGTCACCTTCTCTACATTGAAACTCAACAGTCTACAAGGACTCCATTTTCCTCTGGACCTCCACATCTTTAACAGGCTAAACATAAATGTTTAGTCAACAGCGACATCAAGTGGCCTTTTTGTGTATTGTAAAGGCACTAATTCGACTAGAGGTATAGATAGCTAAGCTACTTCAATGTATCATGCAAGACAGACACATTTGACATACATTCAGAATATTCGGTCTCTTGAAAAGCACAAATTGAAATGCATGCCTTATAGTGTTATAATTCTTAAAAATAAGGGTGAGAATATAACTGGGGCCCTTAATATTTCTACCAGTTGTGAGTACATTATGTTTCCCAATGTATTGACATTCAGACATATTGGATGTAATAAGCCCAAGTCTCACACACAAATATTAATTTGTAAAACAGTTACATATGACGCGTCGGCCAATAGCCATTATTCAAATGAAAAGAACAAGGCAATAATATTTTTAATATTGTGGAAATACAATAGACAATTATGAAAAAAAGTATTTAATTGAAAATTATTTTAAACATTTAGCTAATATTTACAATTAAGCTTGTCAATCATATTATTATGATTATTATAGGCTAGACAACATCACCTTCGTTGTTGCCATGGTTATAATTATTATTATAAGATTATACAACTGGAATTAGGGTATAAAATAATAGTAAAAGTTTCGGATGAAAAATTTAAAAACGAATTTGTAGCCCATTTTATATATATAGAAATGATGGTAAGACGGACATCACCTATATGTAAGTCATATACCGGCCGATTTTGAAATGAGATGGTGACGGGCTGAACGTTCAAACATTTTCAGAAAAACGGAAATCACCACTCTACAGTGGACAGTGCTAGTGCGCCGGATTAGGAATAAAGAAAGTGGAATTTGGTGCTCTTCTCTTTCTCCTATCCCAGTTCTGCCACATTCCCAGCGATGAAAGGGCGGAGGGAGTCACTTTCGCAGCAGAGAAAAGCAAGTGCAATAAGCCTTCTTTGAAACAAGGATACAATACCCTCAAATAAAAACAATAAAGTAATTTAGCCCAGACGTCTAGCCAGACAGGTTTTCTTTGTCTTAGATTGCATTCGAGGCAAACAGAGCTGCTCGAAGCAGGGCCATAAAATCCCAAATTTCTCTGTGCTCTGCGATGGAAGTGCCCAACTATATTGGGCTTTAAAATCTCTGTATCCTGTCAGTATTGTTTATAACAGCTCAAGAGGGAAGCCCATTTACTTTAGCAACCAATACGGACAAACAATCATCTCGCCAGTTGCTGTGGGTTAATCTTACACATCATTCGGTCTACCAGTCGCAAATTTTAGAACCAGTGCACATTAGCCTTGATTCAGTGTTTGCAAGTCAGCATTACGATAGGCCTAAGACTTATTCATTCATAGCTACTGTGTGGCCTATGTCGTAGATTCATGATGCATGCTTTATTAAACTGTAACGCATACATTTCAATAGCCGAGTCTTTGTGATACATGAAGGCTAAGGCAGCAACAACTTAAAAGGCATTAAACCCCAGCAATTGGTCTAAGACAGCAACCGGAGTAAACTACTCTACCTTATCTAGATATGCATATTTCTTCTAATTAAATGTAAGTCATGCTATGCAGCATTGAGGCACTATAGATAACTAAGGATAAGAAAAGATAAGAAACGTTTTAGTAGGGTACCAGAATATCACGCTAAAGATATTGGTTGAAATTGTTACAATAATCGGACACTATGAAAAATACTGTTATGATAAGAAAATATATAGAAGTGAGGGAGTTGGCTATTATAAACTCAGGGCAATCCCTTCACAAAATGCTTGAGAAATTATCGCCAAGGTTTTCCTTGAAGTGGTCAAAAATATAGAACTTGAACAGATATGTATTAAAAGTCACACAAGCTTTCAATAAGAATTGGTCTGTAACTTGGGTTTGTTAAATTTACCACGAAGAACTGACATTAGCCTTTGTGAAGGTATATTTAACGTTTCAAGAAGAATAACCGAACAATTTCAGAAAAGAAGACAATTTTGAAGATGTTTAAAGTTCTTGAGAATGTAGAGAAAGCCAATAATAAATGTGTGTTTAAATAAATTACGATAAAAAATACTGTGAAAAAGAATAAATCACTGAATACAAAAAATGTTCACAGAAAACGAAGAAAAAAATTACACATTTTAAAATGACCTCCTTCAAGCGCTGTTATTTTTACCCCATAACTCTCTTTATCAATGTGATCTTCGTATGTCTTAAAACAGTAGGCCTAATAAATAATAAATAGTTAAAGCAAGACTAGCTTAAACTGTGCTAAGAACACACCTATGGCTAAATATCAAATTAAAAAGGAAAATACAGCTCGCAAAAAGAGAAATCACTGTCCCCAGTCCAGGAGTGGCATATTTCTGAATGTACGAGTCAATTTGTCCATAGTAACGCTACTGCTCTATGCTTTCTGTCTTCTCTTGACTCAGTTTCTTCATCTTCATCCGCCGATTCTGGAACCAAATCTTGACTTGTCTCTCGGTCAAATTAAGAACCCGAGCAACTTCATATCGACGGTCCCTTGTAAGGTACATGTTGAACAAAAACTCCTTTTCGAGTTCGAGAGTCTGATATTTTGTATACGGACACCGTTTCTTCCTTGTTGAACGAGCGTGTATCCAATTCGCCACCTGGTTGCCTGTAAAAGGATAGAACATGAATTAAGTGAATAAATCTAACTTCGTATCGCCTTTCGTAGAGCTAACCTACAAGCATCGTCTACTCTAAAAGCCTTAACTTTAACTCTTCAACGGACAATAAACCAAACGAGGAGTCCTCTTTTGTTTATCTAAATATAAGTTAGCCCTAGGCTATGGTTTAATAAATGTGTCATGAATGTTTACCTTACTAATTATAAATAAACATCTCTAAAATCCCTGATCCATATTTTGAGCGTTACCAGTGATAGAAAAGGGCAGAGTCATAAAATTTTGACTGCTCTTGTTTGGTTTATTGGCCCATAAAATATTTTAAAGCCTGTAACTTCAAGCTTCGGCTGGTCTGCAACCAAGGCTGCTAAATACATTTCACCCTAGCATCCCGTTGTGCATTTAAATATTGTCCTGTATATATTGTATAGATTTTGTTCTGTGTTGTCATGTTGTATAATTTGGTATATGAAGAAACGTCTACATGAATGGCTGTTGACCTCGAATTTGACTAACTCTGCTTCGGTATTATGGGATACAATCACTTCAAATTTGAAAGAAAGAATAAAATATTGAGGATTAATATCAGACCTATTAATGCACATCTCAATTCTAAAATAATAACACGGAATGCAAATAACAAAAACAAGGCCTATGACGATAAGGTCATACTTCTGTCTATAAATATCTTAAAACAAAATGTCATTTTAGATCACAAACACGTTAATTAGCGACACTGTAGGACATGTAAGACACCGGAGTTAATTGAACTAAATTCCACTAACGTGTGTCCCAATTTTATAGCCGTTTTATTGCGAGGCTACTTTCTATTTTACAACCTTTTAGGATAGGCATTGGTCTTGTATAAAACGTTCTTCAGTTTAACTAGTTCAAAGGAAATGGAAAATATACATTTTTGTATAGACAACAAGCAAAAACCACGAAGAAACCTAACATAGTCAAGAAGATCATAACATCATAACACAGAAGATCACCTAACTTATTCAAGCGTCGCCAATTCCAGATTGTAAACTGGCATGAATTCTACTTACTTGGATCGAATTCTGGCTTGTCTTCGTGCTTTCTGGAAGCCAAAACCTCCGATTCTGGAGACGGAATGATCGTTTTTGTTTTGTCTCGCATATCCGCAGAGGTGTAGAAATAGTCCGGGTATCCACCGCCGTTAGACGCAATGCTATCTCCGGTAAGGTGCTGGGGAAATCCATCGGGTTTGAGTCCGTAGTGTCTACTGTTAGTCCGGAAGCCTGGGAAGGATACTGTTCCAGATATGGGATCCAGCCACGAACAAACATACCCCGATTCTGTCCCAATGTGAGGTTGGTGGGTGTATGGGTGGTAGACCCCTTGGGACTGAACTGCGCCCCAGGATGAGGTAAAGATAGGAGTTTTCGGTGAAAAACTGCAGGAAGAAATTTCGGAACAATCCGGCACTGTGTTACGGGGAACCGTGGCGAGAATATCCGGGGCCAAGAACCGCGACGCCAACACATCCTCGCTTTCATGGACATGGTTTATCAAAGAATCCACATAATAATTGCTTATGGGACTCGTGGTCGACATGACGAGGTCTATCGTCTCTTTTACATGTGTCAGGTTATTATATGGTGTGTTGCCTATGTGTACTTTTAAAATCTTACCCCTTGAACAGCCAAGCCAGGTAATTTTTTATCCCGGGTTTTTTTGACTCTCATTGGCCATCGTTGAACACGTGATTATATTTACCCCACTTTATACAGTCGATTAATGCGCACGCACTTCTAGGACAGTGACGTACATCAAATCTTAGAATATAGAAGATAGGTGTGGTATATGCGTTCTTTTAAGACCGATTCGTTAAGTTTGTTTGTTTTCGCTTATATTTCTCATGAGGTGTATGGAGATGAGTGTATCGACTCGAATTGGATGCGCGTTCGGTAGGTTACGTTGATTACACTCTACGACGCTCTATTTCTCTATATTGACTGATTTTTCTTTGTCACGTAGAAACGTGAGTACACATAAACGTTTGGGAGAATAGATTGTCAATAAATCCAATGTGAATCCAACTTAGAATTCGTGTAATAAGCACATTTGTGTAACAAGCACAATAGCAAAAACAGATAAGCATAATCATATGTGATACAGATGTATCGGACGTCTGTGTTCTATAAACATATAGAACAGTGCATTATAAACAGGTAGAATATTGCTTTTCTTATACCATGAAGTCAATATTTTTGTTACTGTACAACCTTCTAACGCATTGCATCTAAATTCATGGAGAACCTGCTCATAAATATATGTGTCAGTAAAAACGAGAAAAGTAATCGATATGTGATTAATTTAAATAAGCGTAAACATGAGCATAAACTAAAATCAAGAAAATTCGTAAACATAAAATGTATTTAAATAAGCATAAACATAAAGTCATTTAAAATACGAATATAACTATTGCATGATTCATATGTACATTCAACACAAAACATTGTAAAATCAAATTGGGCGTGTTATGAGGAACCTTTAAAAGTAGTTGTAGAGATAATCTACATTATTTAACGTGAATAGTTGTGGAACAAGAACGTGTGGTTCCAAATGACCTTATATTCCAAACAAATGAATTAATGTAATCACAGTTTACCTAAGCGTGCTGGCCAAAACATCGATTTTTGGTGTTTGCAACTGACGTGTTCCACCAAGTTCACCTTTACTACAAACTAACGCTTTAATTTCAGATTTACAACGGTATTTCTGAGAAAGATAGCAGACTGGTTTAGGCCATTTCAATTGATCAATTGAATTTGCCCACAAATTGCAACCTAGTTACCTTATGAAGCTATGCTCAATGGCTTTCTAGAAGGACAAGATTACACATTAGAATTTAACGAGTTCATATCCAAATTGCATTGACACAAACATTTAGGCCAAAGACTATGGCGCATAAAAACGTTGACAATTATATGTTATTTGTGTAGTGTGCCTGTTGTGGGCTATATTACATTGCTGGCATCTGAGAACCAGTATTAATTACGGCCAGTGGATATTTAGGAGGCCTTAACGCAATACATAGTACTGCAAATACAGATGATAAATGACTACTGATTTTTGTGAATAACCGTATCTCAGAAACTAACTTTAAATTTGCTAGATCCATAAACTTACAGATAAACGTATCATCATAACATTTATAACTCAAAGTAAGTAGATATACGTCTGGTCTGTGAAGTAAACGAAAACATTTTATTTATAATGCCCCTTTTACATCAGCAGTACTCACAAAGTGCTTTTACAAATCACCCAGCCTGAAACTCCAAGGAGCAAACAACAACAGTGATGAAGCATCAAAGATGGTTAGTGTTAAGATTTAAATGTCGATTTAGGTTGAACAGTCTGTAAAAATATACCCACCAATTTATAAACGTGATGTTTAAATGTGATTTCTCTGCATTAGCTAAATGCAACAAAGACAGCTCTTTCATTGCAAACTGTTTGTTTTTGTGTCTAGTAAATGTGTTTGCACATTGATACATAATCTTCATGCCAAATTAGCACGATCTAAAGTACTATATTACCACCAGTGAACCATTACTGAATCTGAATAATCTTCATTAATTGCTAGTAACCAATACTGGCTAATAAAAATAAAATGACAGGCTACGAGTAATACTGATTTACTGTGTTTTATTGCCTTTAATTAATTTGAAAAATATACAGCAGTGCAAGTACACTTAGACATACGTTTGTAGCATGATTGTTGTCCGTGTTAAGGAAGCTATTTCTGGAAAATAGAGTTGAAATATATTTTACCACGTACCTCACTCTGCTAGAAGATCAAACAAAACTACGAGAATGTGTAATTATTCTACTTGACACAAAACAACCTAGAGCAAAGGGTAATCACATTACTAATTGAACCACATACAGTTAATTAATTCCACAACCACGTGGAAAACACGATAAATGCAAAGGTTATTTTACCAGGTAAGTATGACGACCTGGAAGCAATAAGGGTTAACCCCATTGCTCTGGAATAGTGCAACATATTTTTCACCAATCCGACTGGACCTGATGTTTTAACGACCAGGTTACCCTGCCGCCCGAATTAAGAGCAGATAGTAGCCTATGTATGACCAGTAATTTGTGTGCAATTCTGTGCTCATTTGGAGATTGGGAATTCTCTAACTTCAGGTAGCATCATTCATGATGTCATTATTCGTGCTAGAAGACATGACGACTATCATTTTGCACCAACCAAGATGTGGCTTTGGCATTTAACCCAGCCCATCCGAATTGGAGAAGGCCTGTGTCTGCCGCGTTGAACGTCTGGGGAGCAATAAAGTTAACTGTCTTGCTCTGTGACAAAACAGCATATATTTGGCTCACCTTGCTGGCTCGGGAATTCAATCTAGAAACACGTTTTGCTACTGGTCATTCAAACCGCTTTTCAGATCTACAGTAGTCTTCACATACCTTTTGTAACATTATCCGTAAAAAACATTATTAAAATGAACAGTGTGAACAGTGTGCGTTATTTGGATAGCTGGATAGCTGTTGATTCCGATTCAAACTACTCAATATAAAAACATCGCAGATCCTCGAAAAAACATTTGTTAATTTACTAAAATGTTTAGATCACAAATGACATGAACCAACAACACTTATCAAAGCCTAGTTTAAATTTTGTGAAGATGCCAATGAGCTAACATCCCAACTGGACCTGATTGATTCAGTGACGATAAAACTTAAAAAATGAATGCAGCAGTTGACCATTTGCTTGTATGGCCTAGTTTCAGGTGAATTTATCACTGCCTTTTTTGATATAGGTGTAGTTGTAGGGGGAATTACAAGTGTTTTTATGTTAATGTTAATGTCAAAACTGAATTAATTACATCACCATTTTAGTTTAGTTATGAAGTTATGGTAATAAATGATCTTTTCCCCCAGCATGCAATATTGCATGTAAGTGTTTTGGGAATTGTTTGAACAACGTGTTTTTGTATTTCGATTGTAATCACTGCTTCTATCTCTCCATCAACATAATTCTCAAAGGCAGTCTAGGGTACACTCTAAACTAAGTGTGTATGTACTGTCGATAAGCAACCCGATTAACAGTTCCACTCAAGGCTGAAACTTTCAGAGATCTGGAAAGGAACCACTTCTATCCAGCATATCCTTACCGAGAAGGACATTATGGCAAGCTTTTGTGGGTTTTACACTCGAGTCATTACTGAAAGCTAATATCTGGACCCCTCTTCAGGGTCCAGGTGACTAAAGTAATGTCTATACAATATTAACGTAAGTGCAACCAGGTTACCTTAAACTTTTAGCAATGTGACCAAAGATGGTACAGCGGTCAAAGCTGCTGCTTTGGTGCTTACGTATTGCATCAGCATGGCTTCGAATCGTACTTACTGCTCTTTCGGTGGAAAATGTTTTGCCTTTCACCAGGTTGAGGTAAAAAAAAGCATTAAATGCCTGTAAAAATATATATCTAAAGATGTTTTAAGCAACGATAACACATAAGGGCCACATATGTACTTTATTATTATTATTTTAAATTTTTTTGCTGGAAATAAATATATTAAAACGTGAATAACATTTCACCAAGTGTAGATTTTTGCTTTCTCTAGTATATGCTTTTGAACCGACCCCGAAAAGAAAATGTTTCGCCTCAGGGACGTCACTAGAAAATCATGGATGGGGGGCTAAAGCCTCGTTTTCGGGGGTCTGGACATACACCCCAAAACTTATTTTCATCATGTATTTTTATACTTACAACGGGTGTAATATCTATCAAAATAACCAACTTTGACTTTTTGGTCAAGGGTGGGTAAAAGTATACCTGTCTCATAGTTTGTGTTAGACATTAGTCAGATATGACATCAGTTCTATCTAATTAAAGAAAATAAAGTCTACTCTGTCTTCATCCATCCAACAGCAACAAAAGTCACAAAAACTTCTGTAGCCAAAATACTATAGGTCATAGTAAATGAACATCGACATAATAGTATATTCTGTTTCTAAGCGAGATTTCTCTGAATCATTCTGAATCATTTCAATAACAGATCTAGCCTGGTTTCCGGATGGTTTAATGAATCATTTCAAAAACAGATCTAGCCTGGTTTCCGGCTGGATTAATGATACACGTAGCCTTAAGTGGGACTTTGTTTCATCAACCACTACGCAAGTATGACCATTTGGAACCGGCCATCTTTGGGGCTTGGAATGGAATTATGTCATTAATACGTTTTGAAATATAGACTTTGGCATTTCGATAGAGCTTGCTTACTTTTCAGAAGCGATGTATTCCACTACTACTTAGGAATTAACAAGAACATATAAAACTGGACAAAGTAGTGAAATGTATGGTGGTGGACATATCTCTGGAATCGATCACGTGAGATCCAGTGATCAATTTCTCCGGTAACTATATCGAATATAAGTCACATAGCAATCAATACACGATTGATTAACTGGGAATATAAAGCAGAGTGAGAAAAATCTATTCTAAATGTTTGCAACAGCCATTCTGGCATGTTCTTCAATGTCCTTCTTGACCAGGTGTTGCAACAAGGCACCAGCACCTTTCCACCAAATAATGTTTTAGAATCCTGAACAGTTCATTTTGAATACTTTCTTAATTAGTCTATTTCTTGTTTTATGTAAGTTTTCCTTTATCCTCAGTTGACCAATTGCACTCAGTTACATTTACATCCAGTCACACACTTACAATCTAATTGTCTAAATACATGTGACTAAAGTGATACGTTTTATTCCTTCTATCTCCTTGATATGAACTGTTTACGATCACTCATCTTATGTTGAGGGATGCACTATTTTACAAAAACAGTGAGGTGCCTGTTAAGATCGGTTAAGGTGGACTAAGGAGTGCTCCGGAGCACTCGTTAATTAACGAGCGATCTTAGAAGCCACTTAAGTAACGATGCTTTCGGGAAACGCGCTGATAAAGAAACGAGGCCCAAACGTGCATCTTACGATCGTCTTAGTGCTCTGGGAAGTCATTAGCACATTCATCTCGGCTAAATCCCCCCTAAAATAGGCCTTGCGATTTCCCTTTTTCGCACGGACTTTTGAGCTGAGCCCTGTCTCTTTTTGTAAAAACAAAAATTATGATGATCTCTGCAGCGGTCTAATGCAACGAAGCTCTGTCGTCGTGGCCGTGCCAAGGACTTAATGATTCAACACTGTGTGGATTGGAAGAGGGATGGTTGGAAAGGGACCTGTAATCTAGTGACTTGTACTTGCAAATTCCATTTTGGAAGTCAGCTAAAAGATCACTCTCCTTAAATTAAGATAGTTCAGACATACTTCCTGGTTGAGCAAAGTGTGTCATAGTAATTCATGGGTTGGTGAAATGTACTTTTGAAGGGCACATGTCCCGATTTTTGACCTTTGAAAAAAACTGCTGGAACTATCATGAATTATCACTGGTCATAATCACAAATCGGACCACCATGAAAGCGCATGGAAAAAGCTTTAAAAATAGAATAGGAAAATATTTCTAGGTTACAGGGAAGTGCTCCGCAACAACTATGGTCAGAATATATTGGATGGTGTATGTTTCCTGGGTAAATAAGAGAACATAACTAGGTACAGTTGGATCAGTAAGTATTAGTTGGCTGCTCTTGCAATAATCACATGCAATAAATAAGATGGGACTTAATAAGATAGGACGTCTTGTAAACGACAAGTTTGGTTCCAGCCTGCTGTGGAGACTAGCTTTGCCCACCAATTAATGAAACTATACCACGCTAACCGCAAATGAATACGAGTTGAATTTCGATAACTAACATGGTGTTATAGATCTATAATTATATTGTCTTTACCATCAGCGTTTTCCGAGTATGCTAGAATGAGGGGTTTATAGATTTATTTTGAATAATCTGTAAGGAATAGGCTATATTTTCCCTGCAAAATGGCGATGTGTGAACATAAAATCAATTTGAATAAGAACGTTATTGAAACAATGAAAATTTAGCAGGAGCCTATGTTTACGAAAGGTAATCCTTTTGCACTGATAAAATACTGATCTTTTGGGTCAGAATATCGATTTTGTGTGTGTGTGTGTGTGTGTGTGTGCGTGTGTGTGCGTGTATTTGCGCGCGCGTGCGGTCGTGTATATATACAGCTCTGGAAAAAAGTAGACCACTGCACCTTTTTCTTTCCTTTCCAAAATAGTAAAAAGGACTAAAGCGTGTGAGGAACATAAGCGAGTGAGGAACAGAAGCGTTCAATTCGCAGTGGTCTCTTATTTCTAACCCTTCTGTTCCTCACTCAAAACCTTCCTTTTTGACTTTTTTGGAAAGAAATGAAAAATCTCTTATTTTTTTCCGGAGCTGTATGTGTGCAAGAAAGGAAGTTGAAATATGTGGAAACAATTTCACTATGACTGCAATTGATATGAGTTACATAATCAGACAATCTGACTTTATTTACTGGATTTTAAGTTTCTGGTGTTTAGCTTAATATTGGATCTTGAAAATATAGACTATTCAGTGTCAAGATTGTTTTCATTTTTTAGGTAAACATAATACCTTCTAATATTAAATGCTTATTAACTCTCTATACACAGTGGATAGTGTATTTTTGTATTATACATGTATAATTGCCCTGGGATTAAAAATTAGAGTCGTAATCATAAAAGCATGCTGTTTATTACAAACATTACGTTGGTATAGTTGATGGAACATTGCAAACTCGTAAACACATTTAAAGCCACTAGTTAACGACCTTACTGACAGGAAATGTTCCAACATAATCACTCTTTGTAAAGAAAGTCATATTAAGACAGCAATCCAGTGCATAGCCAAAGCCTACTCTCCCTTATCTCCCACTTATAATGGTTAACATTTGCAGACGATGTATTTTGACGTACTTTCCATGTGGTTGTGGTCTGTGCGTAAAAGTGTATCAATGCATGTGACTCCTTGGTCCAAAATATATTTTTGAGGTTGACATTTTAGTGGATTTATTTCTGTAGACGATTTCAATGTAATTCTGTCAATAGCTCTAATGTTAGGGTTGACTGAGATAAAAGTGCAAGTAACTATTATAGCCTACATTCATTCGGCGTTACGGATGCTGGTATCGTTTAAACTGTGAATATTTAACCTATCTAGTGTTACCTGCGTCAAATATAATACCGCTGTGAAGCCATTTAGCCTATGTTGAAACACCGAAAGAAATCCAAAATGTACATTTCGGTTTGGTGACTAGCAGATGTATTGATGTAGACCTAGTTGTTGGTTCCGAAATGGTGTATGTGACCGAGCTATGTTTGATAAAAAAAAATGCGTAACCTTCCAGCCAAGGGGAAGTGTGATTTATATTTAGGCATTTTGTTTGATCATTTCAATTACCATACACATGATTTGAGAAGGAGGATGTACCATGATAAAATAAAGGCACTTTCCTCAGGTATATAGCTAAATTAGTTCACAATTTGGCATATCTCGCATTAGGCACCTGGAGACGCGACAGGAATGTTGAGTAGGCAACCATCTCTAAAACACCTCCGGCCAATAATCCTGCTGCAAGGCTAGACCTCAAAGTCTGTGCCACAACAAAAAGCTTAACAGGATTTTACTCTGTGATGTTTACAACCCCAATTATATTGCAGCCAATAGAACCTTTAGTGTCCACCACATGAAGCGAGAGAGCAATGAAATGTCCTCGTCGCAAGCATTGGTCTCAGTTCATTTACAATGCCATTTGCGGCGACTCCGGAGTTGAATGTGATCTGGCGGATGTGAGCGCCCTTGATGAAGGCGAACTGACGTAATCAAGGCAGTTTCTTGTTGCGGAGCCAGGAAGTAAATCCCAACAACATGAAACTACCTAAACCACGCATCAGCTGAACGTGCAACGACAATCAATTGACAGATATTCACTATACCACACGTCTCCACCCCACGGGTTGTGAGGAATTAAAAAATGTAAAACACTCTCGTTTCTGTTTATCCATCAGAGATAGTCATGTTGTTTAATTTCTACACTCTGGATCCAAGACTACTTTGATGTTTTATGTAATTTGTGGGAGCCTATTAATCAAATAAAAAATATGAACAAAAGGGGTTACTATAACGTCGACGACGTGATTGAACGTCTATTGGCCTATTCGTATTTTGTAAAATGATTTTTACCCACATGTTTACTGAATAGAATAGAACTCGGCGAACCAAGGCATCTGCAGTTGTCGGTTCATACCACAAAACATAGTTATCCGTCCATTGATTATGTAAATTTAACAAAACATCCCAGAATGCATTATCATCCAAACACTACTGAAGCAGCAAATAACCTTATCCAATAAATAATCGTTGGTTGCATCTCAAATGAAAACAAGAGGTTAAAATAGAGCAACATAAAAACACGAAAGACCCTCTATGTTATGGAAATGAGTCTTTTTTGTAAAAAAAATGTGTCAAATGAACAAATCCAAGCATGTTCTTTTCCAAATCCAAAAATAGAAAACCCAACGGCTGTTCCTACCTTCAACCCTGGCTGCATGCGTGGATCCGTTTCCATGTTTCTGCAGTCGTGTCTCGTAGCTGTTTATGTTCCATCATATTTATTCCCTTAAAGTAATCACCCGGTCTCTTCTCGCTACATTATTTGCTCCATCATCTGTTAGAGAATGTCGCATTCCCCTCATCCGATGAATGCAGTGGCGTGTTGACGTGGAAACCAGTCCCCTGCACAGCGCAGCTCCATGCATGGGTAGACATCCTCCTTCTCACCTTTACACGTCTTTACTGCTGCACCACACATTATATTTGCAGATCATAAAACCCGTGTCTAGCGCTGTACTCCGAGCCTCATTACATTACTATTTTATGACCTTGACTTATTGTGGTCACCTCGCTAATATTATAATCAACGCTATGTCGGGTATTTCCACTTAGCCTAGATAAAATCTGCACGTAAACCCCCTTTCCCACTCCCTTCTTTCGCCAAGCAAGATATAAAAGACACAAAGCAGAAGGAAGGACGCTTAATTCCCATTTTATTTCATTAACATCTTTACAAACATTTGGCCTCAAATGCATACGACAATAGCTTGGAAGTGCATGCAGTTTATGATTCAATGTACAATAGACATAACTTTCACAATAATACCCCCCCCCCAAATAAAGGACAACTATAACCGTTATAATCGAATGAAGATACCATTGAAAACATATTTCCGTAAATGTGCGGGAAAAACAGATGACTCGCTTTGATACTTATCAGTTTTATACCAATTGTAACACTTTGAAAACAAGGTCATCAAGGGAGCGACAGGACAATTTTACATAGACGCAAAAACTGGTAAGTTTGGCAATTTCTACAAACGTTAAAGAGTGATCCTGAACTCTAAGCTGTAACAGCTTGAAACAAACATTTGCATGGGCGCAGATGCGGTGTGAGAAGACTTGGATGTCACTTAACGCCATATTGGCAGTATTTCTCGTCATTGAGTTTAAACTGGTTTAAAATACGTTTAAACTGTCGCCATTAATTAATGAAAACTTAAAAACAACAAACCCATTCACGGTGTAACCGACTAAATGCAATCTTCTCGGATATCCATGTTCAAATAAGGCTTTAAGTACCGACATAAAGCAATAACTTTGCCAGTCAACCTATTTTTGACCAGTGTTGACAACTCAATACTTTCGTTGATCTACAGGCGGCGCTCTGGTATTAGATAGGCTGCATGCTGATGAAGAACTCCAGTTTAGGTCATCGTTTCGCTGTGATGCAGTTTCCTATGGTATTTTCAAATTCGTTGTTCCCTGTAAATAAATCAGTTAAATTAAACTGACTATCACGGAGTTTCCTAAACTTAACCTAATATGTGATGCAACTGTGTAACCAAAACAGCAGTAATGCAGTACGTAATGCCTATGTGTTGGCATTATGCAAAGGAAGTTCAGGCAATAATGACGTGATACGTCATGCATTGAGATCGAAGTCGTGATTGGAGATTCTGTGAAATATATAAAGGCTATCAAAATGAGTCCTCATGGACATATCAAAGCTAGTGCAATGGTACTCTCCCAAACCAAATGTTACTGAAATGATACTCTTGCGTTAAATGAGCACAAAAGAAAAGTACTACAGATTTAGTATAACAGTTTAGAACAACGCTTAACTCCGTTCTTTTTTCATTTTTGTCCCGTGCACCATTTTTACAGCATCGCATTTGCGGTTTGCAAAACTGGATTTAATATGCGTGCTATTTTGTTTTATGTATTATTTTGGAGGCCTGGGTTACTTGTTTGTGCTCAGGGAGTACCGCCCAGTTTAAGTTGAGATGTATTCTGTAGTGGACTACTAAGGAATTTTGTAATTAATATAAAACGAGAGATGGTTAATTCATTTGGGGAACATTGTTTTTATTTTTTGGTGATGAGAATTACATGAACCTTCGTTCTTTGATTTCCCCCATTAATTAACCATGGCTGCAAGAGAAAAAATAAATGCATAGACTTTATAAGTAAATCATTTTAGATCATTCAAAAACTATGCTCTTGATAAGTAGCTAACATTTAGTCAGGGTCTATAATGTAATTTGCCTTGGACTACGGAAGAACTGGAAATAACAAATGTTTTTGTTGAATTATTTTAAGTATTTTTGTGTTCACTGTTTGCGTAATTACTGTACTGTAGATATAATCCTGTTTGCACAGGGCACAGCCAAATAAGAAATCTAGGTCTCAGTCAGTTTTTCCTGTTAAAATAAAGCTATAATAATAATAATAATAATAACGATAATAATAATAATAGTAATAATAATAATAATGTTCATATATGTAATAAATACGAAATATACACTAGGATTTCGACGGTGCAAAGCTGTACACGTACCAGGTCAGACAATTCCAATGAGTTTTATTATTTTTAAATTAATACGTTATACATTTTTGAAACTTCTTGAGAGTCATATTGTAACATCAATGAATTATTACGGCCTTTTGTAACGAATCAGTCAGATTTAAGGAGAGTAAGGACTTAAAAGAACCTTAACTTGAATGGTTTTGTAGTCTAATATGTTGTTTTTAAAGGCATGGGCATAGAAATGTGTGATTTAAATATGAGAAGCTATTTGGCTGCATAAAATGTAGTTCCGTTAGTGCAAATATCTAATTCGAGCGACATGGCCTCGATATGCTCAATAACAGGCCTTACAAAAAATGAAAAAATATGAATAACATGATAATCATGTATATCATATATAATGATTTTCTCTTCTGACCTTAGGCCTACAGAACAAAACACAATCATTTGAAGTTAGGCTGGATGTGCTTTATATATATATATATATATATATATATATATATATATATATATATATATATATATATATATATATATATATATATATATATATGTGTGTGTGTGTGTGGGTGTGTGTTGTTTCGTACATTATAAAATATTTACGGGCAACGTTTAGCATACAATGGTGGTTTCAGAAGCAGAAACGCTGAAAAACACATACCACAAACACACATTCAGTTGACCTGCCAAGAATCGTTAATACGTATTGGGCCGGTGGTTGTCTACACTGTTTAATGACAGCGTTTTCTTGTGACGGTTACCCTGACAGAAACACATTCTACATTCAACATAATTTTATATATATTCTGTGTCTGCATATAAAACCAGGATAAAAATTATTAGATAAAATAATCTAAAAGGAAAAACACATAAGAAGATACATTACGTTTCCCTTTTTAAGAACTGTATGCGTATGGTTGAAATTGGCGTTAACCTTTTACTAGTGGCGTAACGCCTAGCAGCTAAGATAGCTGTATTTTTTTTGTGGGTCTTAAAAATAATAGCTGTGTTTTGTGTCTGTCTTTGCGCGCTCGCGCTTTCAAACACTACGCTGGTGACCGCCATGTGTTAGTATTAGTATTTGTGTTTTACCTTAAACCTCATTGTTTGAGTTAGCTGGGCTACCTTCCGTTTTAAGGACACTTTTTCTGACCCAGATGGTTCTTGTCAAATTAACTGGATTCTATGCCAGTCATAAATGGTTGAGTTTAAATGGTTCTAGGTTCTCTTTGTGGTCGACGTTTCGATCACAAAGAAGTCACAATCTGATCCAAAGCCAAGCACCTTGTTTTCCTAGTGTAGACTACTGCTGACAGGTTCTACAGAATTCCGGACGAGAACGTTCGTGTGTTTGACTTGAGGCTCTTTGCGAGTGTAGGAGTAACCGAATACGTTTCCAAGCGTCCATTGAAATTCCAGCAAAATAGGATGCACACTGAGTCCTCTTTGACTGTCCGTTATTTTGAGCCCAAAAAGCATGTTGTTTTAGTGAATGCTGAAAGCTGCTTTTGTAGTAGATGTTTCCACTTAGGAGAGTCTATGAGACGATTCCTACTTTCCCAACGTCGTACAGTGGCAGCACTCTGGGTAGGACCAATTGGGCGATATAAGCACAATGAGGATCCTCCTACTTACTAAATGTTCCACATGAAATTCTACTTGTAACTCTTTTTTATTATTGTTTCTCATTTGTATGGACCACATCAGAGCCCTCCTAGAGGACTAGGCCTATAGTCTGGCAGAACGTTAGCTTTCAAGTTGTGGGGGTGGAGCAAAATGATGGTTGAATGAGGTATGCCACGTGACTTTCAGACCAATAGGAGTTTGAAAGTGGCCTTGAAGCACCAAACCGCCATCATCACTACAGGGGTCAAGTTGTCTAGTCTTTAGCTCTAGGACAGAGTAAGGGCGCCATCTAGCAGGACAGATTAGGTACAAATGACATGTTCGGGAACGTTCAAACTTAAAAAAAATAAGATGTTAACTAATTGAACGATAGAGCTGGCAAAAGAAGAGATAGGATGATAAATAGGAATCAGTTGTTCCACATCATGAGTGTTGTCATTTAGAGATAAAAATAGCAAAAACCTACGGTTCGGACAATGACTCTTCCGAATACCCTGTAGCTGTATACTTTTTTTAATAATAGTTATATTTTTAAAGGCGACAACGAAACATCATTGCTGATTTCTATATACATACAAATTATTAGTATATAGTAGGCTTTAGTTATACTAATAATTATACTTTGAACAAATCTTTATACAATTGTTTGTGATAAAAAGTAAACAATTAACACATTTGAATGGCAATAATCACAGTCTATCCCTATGATTATGTGAGGATGTCTCAACCACCATTTAAAGTTTTCGGCACTGGGAGTCAACATGGGAGTGACCTTGGGATTGTTTACAATTTGTCACAAGTAAGGCGGAAATTTCTCAGAACATACTCTTATTTGCTAAAAAAGGCCAAGTTGGACACGTTGTTCCACCAGACCTTATGCGCTTTGGGTGGAAGCGACAGGGAAATAGATTAGAGATGGTAAAAAATATATAGGCATATATAGATTATATACGCACACTTTGCTAGTTAACTAAAATCTGTTTGTGGAATGTATTATATGATGTACTATTCTAAATGTGACTATAATATCAGAAAATCCAATGGTGATTTAACAAATTAAATATTTCGTGAGTGATATTTAATTTGTTAAATCACCATAGAAGTTACTGACTTATCTTTACTGGAAATGCAAATACGCAGCCTTTATGAATAACATTGGATAAGCAAATACGCAGCCTTTATGAATAACATTCGACATCAATTCTCGAGCCTCTATTTTTGTCAAAGAGACTTTGATTTAGAAAGAAATATAATCAACAAATATCAAAAAGCTATACTGTAAACGAAATAGTAATACCAGTTTGTTTTGCTGCAACTGATTTTTTATTGGGTTTCTGTGGAGTTGTAGCCTAGTTTTGCCAACCATGATTCCAATAAAGATGACCTGGCCGTTCAGAACTGGAGATAATCTAGACTTTTTAATACTTTCTTCATAAATGTAAATGCTATTTTCTTGCAACGGAATAATTTTTTTTATGTATTTTGAGTGCAAATATTTTTGGAAATGATTATTATTATTATTCAGTGTGGCGATAAATATAGGTCTACAGCATGCCAGAAAATAATTGTAATTTATAGGTTGCTTCTTAAGAACCAAAACCAATAAGAGTATTTAGGCCATTTATCAAACTACTGCACTTTTATGTATCGATTATGTATTTTTAGAAGGCAACTGGTAGTCGTTACGGGGAAGAGGAATAATAATAAATGAGTGTGTGTGTGTTCAATGGTCCGAACAAAGCATCTGGGAGGCCTTTCTAATATAAGTAATTGACTATGGATGCAGGAAAGACAATTATGGAACACCAAGCCTAACCATGTGGTGGATACTTTTAATGGAAATATTGTTGCGGTATTTTCAGTTTAAAGCTGGATAAAAATCCAGTGTATGACAAACTATAACTCAAAGAAGATCGTATGACCCATAGTCACCGTTCGGAATTGTTATGATAATGGGCCACCTCGCTTGTCGACTCATTAAACAGCCACAACTTTACATCAAATAACTTTATTACACCAGAATATTACTCAAATTCTGTAAAATGTCTATAAACAATTCCGAAATGCGAATGAATAACCTTAATATGTGCACACACCGATGCAGAAAATATAGCCTATGCATTTTCTAACATAACCTATGTATATATATATATATATATATATATATATATATATATATATATATATATATATATATATATAT
>JACXGJ010000834.1:0-15109 GCA_016801105.1 Esox niger | reverse complement strand
AGCTTAATAAAACAAATTACAGCACTAGGTCGTGCTGGTTCTTTATAGGCTCATGGTCGCCTGGCGCGATAATGCGCAAGGTTTGTTCTATACAGTCTATATATTTTATGCAGAAATACTTGTTAAAGGGCTAACCTTGTTTTTCGATACTCCTCTTGCATGCTATATTCATAGCTAACTAAAAGACTAACGATTGCACAAAAAAGACCCATACCAAAAAATGTTTGACATCCACATCGTACTCCAGTTGCTGCTAGTCTCGGCACATGCCAGCAAGAGAAAATGGGGGAGAGGCGGAAGCCAAGAAGAGTAGGCAATCTGATGCCGTGAGAGGGACTTGGAGTAGTGAAAAACACTGCAGTCCAGGTCCAAGGTCCCTCGGCGGGGAGTAGGCGCACTGGTGTGAGAGCCTTGATCTCCGACATTGATCCAAAACCGTTAAAACCTCCTTCCGCCAATTTTTGTATCATTCAGTAGGCTAAACTCATTTGCAATTCGTTTGTGGGTTGCTTTCTTTTTACTTTAGCTACAAGACAAAAAAAATGTTGAAAGAAGTTGAACATCTAAACGTACATAAAGTTTAATACTGACAATGCTTGAAGCGTAGTTTTGAAGGAGCCCATAAAAGCCCACATAAAAAACAACGCTGAACGTTTATGTTATTTTGTGCGTGGGACAGTTTTGCATACAAACAAACGTTTCAATGTGAGGAAATATGTTATACTATTACCCAAGATGTCCTGATGACCAATTTCAACATTTTGTTGGAAACACGTTTTGTATAACGCAGTGGTGGTTTTCCATTTCCATTAGGACTAGAGCGAATAATATGATAACACAAATGCTAATTTTCTTCATACTGCGTCCAATATAAAAAAGCGTTTTCAATTCTGTTTTGGTGGCCAGACTCGAAAAACGAAACAATATACATGAAACAATAATATAGCAAAGAGTTGGGGTTAGACTATACCATACATTATTTATATCATATAGCTCATTGACAACAGGTAAAACCACGTATATGCTTCAGTTTTATGGGGTCAATTCTGGGTCTCTAAACACCCTTCCCAAAATCCCATCCCCCTTTCCTCCCGAATGGGCCTTGTCTCATTTGCTGGCTAACCCGTTTGTACCCGCATTTCCAGGAGCTAAGCCCCTCTCTGATTCAACTTTATTGCGTAAGGTTAAAGGTGATGGCCTTGACTTCACGGAAGTTCAAAGACAATATCTCTTTTTTGCAAGACATCGAAATACACCTAAACGTTCCATGGCGTCCATATCTGTTTAGTGGTGCAGTTTAAATTAGAAATATAGGCCGAGCCTACATGCATGCAGTCCGTAGCAGTATGGAGTAAAAAAACATGTCACAGCAGCAGAACATTAGTCAAATGGTCAATAAACGTGAGCGTTTTTTTCTCTCCAGAAAGCCTCTCAGTGGATATCCTATAGATTTTGTCGTTTTATTTTCCCAAGCACAAATAACAATATAATAGGTGGTGTGAAGATTTTGCGCTTGGAATGTTTTCTGACATGTCGCAAAAGGGAACTATATTTGTGTGTAAACAGTCCCACACATATGCCCCTGCACACTATTTACAACGGAAAGAATTTCACTCCACTGGGCAGACGGTGCAATTAAGAGAAAAGTAGCTATTTAGTGCCCCTATCTTTATGACAGTGTCTAGACTGGACTGGTCTAGTTTTCAGATGACCATTGGATATTTCTTAAAATGCCTATCGCAACCTTGCTCTCATTACATTTACTCACCAACGTCACTAATACGCGAATATGTTTGTCTTTAGATACAGGTCATACATGGATGAAAACCAATTGAACATTACAGCACCCCTAATTATTTGCAGACATACTTGAAAACAAGGGCATTCTGAAATGGAAACACATTTTGCACCCACACAAGGCTATTCGTGACAATTTTTAAATAATGTCCCCCTAATTGTAATCTACTTTGTAAGCACTGCAATATTTTAATGACACATCTTACTGTAACCTTTATTGATTTGTTTGGTAGAAAAAATGTTTTGATTTCAATTATTAAGCCAGACTACACGAAGTCTTGGCAGTAGTCTGAATGCATATTTATTATATTCGGTGAGACTGCAAAATATATTTCAGCCATGTGCTGTGGATACGCATAGGCTATCTGTTCACAAAATTCAATTTGCCATTATGACTATTATAACTGGTCCAGTAAACTCTAGCAATGACCTACATGAAGCTGAGGTGTATACCCCTACTGTTAACTAATAGCCCAAGGCTTCTTCATGACTACACAGGCTATAATAACACCTATTCGAGTAAAAATAATAACTTAAACTTTCAAAGAAGATAGTCTATTCGTTTATTTGTAAGTAATGCTACATTATTTCACCTGATGCATAAACGCGTCGTCATCTTTTCATACGGCATAACATGTAAACGGCAAGCATTAACAAAAAGCCCACTATAGTCAAAGAGCTTGTAAGCCCTATTGTTTGCAAGTTCTTATCTGAAATCTTGCGAATATAACATTTGGTAAAGAAGTGAAATATGTATATACAGTACAGAGATAATTGTGTAGTATCTGGAAGAACACTATTAACGTGGGACCGATGTTTCGTGTCCAAGTTCTTAGCTGCGGCATATATATTTGGCCGCAGCCATCTATGAAAAGTCTATTGCGGCTGTCCTCTTGTTGGTTCACTTTGTAGGAAAAAAATTCACAGAGAGAATAATGATGAAATGCAGAGGTAAAAAAAATCACTGCTGAGACCGGGGTTCACAAGTGATTCGAAACAGGCTATGTTATCAAACAGAAGGAAAACACTGAGAAATGTCGTAGCCTACTTGCAATTACAATATTTCACATATTTTGCCAAATGTGGCAAAGGTATGAATACAAATCTTAAATTGGAAAGAAATGCTGTACAGTAAAAGGAATATTTTACCTTAATTTCTCTGAGATCAATGTTTAATTCTGTCTTTTTTCATTTGTTCAACAAAACAAGGAAAAATGGAAAAAAAGGAATAACTGATTATCTTTACTCTCCCAGCGTTTCCATGACTTAACACTCGCATAAAGCTGAAGTTGACACTGGCCATGTACTCCAAAGGACATTCAATTTTAGAGTTTTTTTCTCAGCAAAACAACATTTTCTGAGTTCACAATAAAGGATTGCCTGAAAAATACTGCAGACGATCTCGACTTAATTTCTTTTCTTTCATTCGGCGGTTCTGGAACCAAATTTTGACCTGACGGTCAGTGAGGTTTAGCATTCTTGAGAGCTGCAGTCGTTTCTCCTTGTTGATATAAACATTAAAGAAGAATTCTCTTTCCAGTTCACGAATCTGGAACTTAGTGTAAGGACACCTCTTCTTCCTCGTGCGTGGTGTACCTTCAAGCAACATAAAAAAGAACAAATATAAGGTTATGTATTTAACAGATAGGCCTACACTCTTTTCAAATATAAGAAGCATTACGAGACAAATAAAAAATACATGGGGATTCAAATAAGACTGTATGGTGATTAATATGGCATTTGTATTCAGCATATGAAACTAAATGGCTCTTAGTGGTTTCACGATCCCATGTAACACGGGAAACGTATTTAATTGTTCTGACTACTTTTATTCAGAAAACGAAATAACACAGTGACCTTTTTATCCCCCAGCTACATCCATTATTGTCCTCTCTCAATACACCGCGATCATATATAGCAATATAGGCAATACGGCTTTATGGGGAAATACCTTCACATCATAATATGGCACATTAACACTGGATACTTAGATAACATGACTGCCAAACAAATTGGTGGATTATTCCAGACAAGAGACAAATTATTCCACATGACACTTTGGGTGTACTTCAGCCTGAAGACTCAGTGACGCTGTTTAATGAATTACATAATTATATCTATTCTGACCAATTGTTTTATCATATTTACATGGACTATAACATAACAGAGCATCGAATTTGTAGTGATTTACATCATAACATAAAAACCGAAAATCTCTACGCATTTAAATAATTAGTCTTGAAAATATACTAGTCTACGCGTCAAAGGTTGCATAACAAAGTTACGCACATATTCAGAAAAGGATGAGCGCAAAGAAACTAAGCATTATTATCACAACTTGAATATATTTTCTGAACTGACCTTCAGGCCTACATTGAATCTGGATAAAACACATACAGCAACCGTCCACAGTAGCAACACAACTGCATTTCTGCTTTTATAATAGGCGACTAGAAAGCGAAAAAATACAGGACGTCCAAAAGCAGCGTTCTGCCCAATTGCTTTTTACCCTTAACAGCCTGGCGAAACGTCGTTTAAAAGCCCATCGCAAGTTCATGATCAAAGTTAGCTTTTGTCACAATAGTACGCTCTTAACATTTCAGAGACTTGGGATTGTTGCTGCAGTTTTGTAAAGTATCGTTTTTTTTCAAAGCGACTTCCCATCGTAAAAAATATATTCTTGTTGGAAGAGCTTTGTAGGTTATAATAAAATCCACTGAATGCTTATAAAACTCCACATAAAATCTGACCGACAAAAACACTGGGCTAGTCCCTTAACCCTTTTCCCACAGCTTCGGGTACCTACTCGAGTGACTGGTTTTGTTGGCGCTGTCGTCTTTCGTGCCCGATGAAGAGGCACAAGAACCCGAATTTGTGTTTTCCTCTTCATCCTCGGGGTCTTTCTCCGGATTTGCTGTGCTGTGAAGGGCGGCACGCGGCTGGGACGATGAATCCAGCTTCCTGGAGTCGCCTTTCTGAACACAGTTCTCTGTCAAGCTGTTATCCGTCCCACTAAGTGTGCTTTCGAAAAAGCGGTCAAAGCCCTGCGGAAGAACGTTGTTTTTCCCTACACCCGTGTAAAAGCCCGGCGAAGAGTAGTTGGAGCTCGGGTGGTGGTGGTGATGGCTGTAGACACTTTCGTTTTTCATCAGCATTTCTGTCATGGTGGAAGATGGCGGAAGGCAGTCCCTATGTACCAGTTCCTCCCCTGAGTAACAAGATGCATAATTCCCTCTATGGTGCCACTTACTAGAGGGGTCCAAACCGTAAGAAACGTCCCGAACTGGTTGTACTTGGGAGAGGTTTGAAGAGTATGGGTAGGTGATTTGCCGAGATGGGGCCTGTGGCAGGAACGAAGAGACTGCAGAAAATTCGGGGACGTAATAGGTGCAGCTGGGGAGGTAAAGGTTGGATGCACAGCTCGCTCGGTCTCCAAACTCGGAAGTCCTGTCTTTTCGCGACTGTGAGCAGAAGTTGCCCAGATTAACCGAGTTAAACATCGTTCTCCCCTTTCTCTTGCACTATAGATAGATGTTTTGGATTCGAACTGCAGAAGGAGAAAATTTGGGAAGGCAAGATGACGCGCTATCCGTCTAAAGTCGTCCAGGACACGTGATTGAAAGTAGATATTGTCATATATCAATTTGAAACACTTACATACGTAGGAGAGGTTCACTTAGGTAAGATAGGCCTATAAAAGGTTCAAACGATTGGTTTTCCAACAAGGCATGAGCATTATGAAAATCAATATCAGGTAGCTTACCCATTTTTAGTCTTTAAACGATGTAATTAAAACATTAACGCCTATAGCACATGCGCAATGTCATAACCTACAAAACATAATTGTGATATGTTACGGATCTACATTAAAATTTAGATTTTTTAAAAATCTTATTGTATTATTGTTGATATTATTATTATTGGGCCACGCTAATGTAATTCTATATAAAGAGAGATATTTGACTAGCTAGGCTAAAAGGTATTTTACCAACCTTCACTGAAGTGTTTTCACAATATCTTTCTATTTCCAGTGAAAGACTTATCACGTTATTCACTACTAGGCCTACCTTATCATTTAACAAATTCTTTACACTCTTAAATTATTACAAATATATTGTAATAAGACCTATAGTGCATTATTCTACGTTCAATTTCCATATAACCTGGCAATTCAGTAAATAGCATTGGTCCAACACTACTGGTGATAGTATTTTGCATTGGTCCAACACTACTGGTGATAGTATTATGTTATTAAGCTAACCTAACTTGTTGTAATGACTTTTGTTAAATTATCCTGTTAGGAAAACCAATGTTAAAGCAAGTTATTGTTACGCGTGGAGATCAGTGGAGAGTTACATCATAATAAATGTTGTTACACATCTGTCTGTACTAGGAGAGTACACAGCCCAGCGTTTGGTGACAAGCAAAAATACACTCAACTTTATATACTATGAATGTGTGTATGTAGTTTGTGCGAGTGAGTGTCTATATCATCGCCTGTTCACAATTATGTTTGGTATCATTCAGGATTCCAGTACCTAGATTTCTGGTTGATGCTGATACCGTAGTAGGCAATTTTATTGGCTTGTGCACAAGTGACTTAATATCAATGTAATTGTTTGTCCATTTAAGTCTATAAAATTCTACTAGATTAAACGTATTATCTGATATATTTTCTAGGTTAACCCAACTATAAAATGACGTGAACATAACATTCGCGTACACGTTTGCGCTTTGCACATTGTGAATAAAATACTACAAAGGGAAAAGGCCTATAAACGCATACAAGCTCTCGAGTAGCTGATGGTTTCGTAAAACATACCGCAATTATCATCCCTAATATATATGTTTTTCAAAGACCAAATTATAGTTGTATTAAACTATCCAAAAGGAAAAAGTCTGCTATTCATTTAACATCATTTACAGTTATGCTGTGAAACAAACATGACAATTCTTTGTCAGTCCGTTTCATTGAAATTGTAATAAATTCGTGTTTTGAAACTAAATGAATTACAATATTGGGGAACTTATTAGGACATTGAACATATTCCCATAGACACGAGTAGATCAGGTGGTTTTGTGGGCTGTGTCACTTTCTAAAGGATAATATTTTTGGTGGAGAGTTTGTTCAAAAACACAATTTAAGATAAAAAGATCTAGGCGCAAGACCCATGAAGCCAAACACAAAGAAACCAGACAGCTGTCCAGACACAGCACTTGAATTTGACCACCAAAATCCTGTAAGCGGCCACCATAAAGACGAAATAGCCGCAGTAAACATACTTTTCTTTGCCTCTTGCTTAGCCGGCTTTTGTTTATCTTGAATGGAGGAGTTTACATACATTTGTAAAAAAAAATATTTACATTTAAAACCCTCAGGATATTCGAAAAAGACATGGATAAGATGACTATAAGTAATATTGTCATTGGCATGTGTTCACTGTGTTCAATATTTCATAGACAACATGCAAGATGAGACGTGTGCACATTATAATTTCATTGAGTCTAGGCTAATGTTAGCAATGGCGTTGGCTTTTAATATCTGTATATCTCTTGTCACATTCAGCAAAAGATTAGATAGAATGTCCGCACACATAAACTGCACCCGGAGAGCAGTAGAACTAATAAACAAATAGCTTGCCATAAAAACGGTATCCTCTTCCTGGGACTGTCGGCTGTGTATGACCATTAAGAGCCTGCTTCCACGCTGCAGAGATGCCAAGTGCACTATTTGGTTTCCATTTGAGCATACCGGCTACACTGTTTATTTCATGCTCGGTGCAGACCATTTGTACATTAGCTGACATTGGCTGTAGTATCTGAATAAAAGCGGATACATTGCTTCCACTAAGGCCAAGAATGATTCACCACTGCCTCTGTGTACTTTTCAAGTTAGCCCAGTTGTTTTTGGTATTTTATTTGAATCCTCATCACAGGAAGACTAGTCAAAGGCTGGGCTCGAAACAGGAACCAAGGCACAACATAATAAACACATAATATACACAATACTACATATTACGATTAATAGTGTATAAAGCAAAATAATACATTTTCTACATAGAACACAAGGCTAATTAAACCGTTTACATTTAATTGTGTAAGCTAATAATATCCCCAAGAGTCAGTGAAGTCTCGCGTCCTGAAACTATTGGGAAGAAGGCTTAACCAGTGGTGGAATTTAGGAAATGCATTGCACCCCTCACAGTAAACCAATAAAACTACAAACCTAGTTTTCACCCAAGTGAAATCATCAAAATACAGGCCAAACGGAGAAACAGGTATATGATAATTTCTCTTAAGACAGTGACCAAGTTAACACCCTCAGATGGCTATGCCCACAATCGAGCTAAAATAAGCGTACAGTATGGCAAGTAATTGCGTGAAAGAATATTATTTTCCCCTCATGGCCAAGATAATTTTAACTGGATGTAAGCCGACCTATTAAATTCGGTTGTATGAGCTGTGAACAGTTTCAAGCATCAACAAAAAAGGACATGGTCACACCTGGGCCTTGGCAAAGCAACGAGCCGCAACGAAGGTGCGTGTTTTGACATAGGCCCATTGGCTCAAGATACTGTACCAGGAGTTAATTGTGCAGTAAGTAATAGTACATCCTTAGTTGTGCAAGTTTGGTTTTGCAAATATTTAAAGCAAAATGGAGGATACATCAATAATATTAATACATTGTAATCTGAACGTGATTTAGGAATAGCCTGTAAATTAAAATGTGTTTGTCAAACGTCCAATTTGGGCAGTATGAAGCATACGCCCAAAAAGGTTACTGGCTTTAGTAAACTAAACAAATATAAACAATAAATATATTTCAGTAATTGCGGCAAAATATCGAAGATCACGGTTGATAAATACAATAGAGAAAGTGTTAATGGTATACAATATATATCATAAAATACTGAATTAACAGCATATCCATCAAATAAATATACTTTAAATAAAACAATTTGCAAGTATACAAGCTGTATTTGTTGTGTGATGCGTACCCAAGAACAGGCCTACCAAATCCAGCTAAAAATACTTTCCACAAACAACTTTTTTACGCGAATCCCATATAATTTAAAAACAATTGTAGTAGATGGCTTCATTCATGGCTACGTCGGTCAATTTCAATAGATTCTACTGGTAAATAATAATGTATAGGCCGAATGTGATTCGCGTGCTAATGATGGTTCTCTTTGTGGAGCATGTAGGCCTATATATGGAACATATGCCCTTTCACTCAATAGTTATTTAACAGCCAAACCATTACACGAAGGAAAACGTAAAAATACTCAACAATTTACAGAACATTTTCCCCTTTGGTTTCTACCTCTTCTGACAATGAGTCAATGAATAACAATGAAACCACTGGTCAAAACCTGTTATCAGACCTATTATAGTATGACGTTGAAAATGAATTAGACGAACAAAAACGTTATCAAATAACTTGATTGTTGCACACCAGATTATGTCTAATTTACAGTGGAAATCATTACCCTACAAAAAATACCTAGAAAAACGTACTGACAATTATAGAAAACAATTGATAATGATACTCACTCAAACTGAAACGGTTCCACCAAAGCGTCATCAGTAAATTCAGGCAAATAGTTAAACTATATGGAAATTGTCAAATGTAGGGTTAAATGATGTGTCGGGTCGAATTATTATGTACCAGCCTACTTCTTATCATTCTTGCAAGGTCAACATAATGAATAGATGTAGACTGTAGCCTATTTTAAATGGTGGTTTCTAACAAATAATTAAAATGATTCAATTTGTGCCCATTGACCAATATGAATTGAAATGTAATCGGCCCCAAATTGTGTCTTTGTGTTGGTCCAATAGACTTTTTGATGACCGTCGTCATCTAACCTCAGGAATTGTTATCCTAGCGTGGTTGGCTCATCTTTCCTACTACAGGTTGCAGTCTGTACCTCATCACATTCGGGTAATGCATTATTTAATTAGACAAATGTTATATCACTTTGATTAATCTCCTGATTCTATTTTGAAAATAATCTTGGTCCAAATTGCCCAGAAATACGTGGATTTAATACATGCTAAATAGCGTTGCTCAGATTATGCCTGCTAGCTAGGATAATGTATGTCCAATGTTAGGTTATGCTTTACTGTTAAATTGGATACAATATATAGTAAACACATTAACATGTCCAAAATGCCCAGTGAACTTTCACTGACTTGAGGCATTTGGCATTCGACGACCTAACACCAAAAAAAACGCGTTAAACTTTTTTCCTTGAGAATCTGAAAAATGAAGTTGATTTAGGAGGGAGGAAATAGAATCTTTATTTTCTTACCGAATATCCGTCTTTGTTTCCTACAGGATTCGGTAGCGCTTAAGCAGTGGGCCCCTGATGAGCCTCTGTCTTTATGATGTTTAATTTCCTTTTAAACTCTACTGCTTCCTTCAGAACTAACCCAGACTGCCGCTTTTGATGTTGGCATCCTGATCACTTTGGATATATTACATCTTCTATTCTCATCGAGAAACAATTTATTAAAAAAACGCGCTCTGGACCCTTTCCCCTCCTGTCTCTTTCGATCAACCTACGTTGTAAGTCTTTCTTAATACTCAACGAGAACGTTAAAAATAATATACAACCACAGGACTGGGAGCAGGCTTACATCCCCCTCTTTTTACCGATCTTTCTTGCTCTTTTCTCAAAACATTTGCGATGGATAGTGGAGACCCATATAAGGAGCCTACTAACTTGACCTTCAATTTGTATGGGGGTCCCCGCCCACATAGACAGCAGGAAACCCAGGGAAGTGCAGCACGGTCAGCTGGGGCAAATGTGCTGAAACCTTGAACATCAAAACACTGAAAGCCATTTGTATGGTTCACTTATTTAGAAACAACAGTTAGTTAGTTTCTCTGAAAACGGAAAAAACCCACAGTAACCTTTATTTGGCAAGTAAAATACGAATATTTAACGCAGTCAAGATTCTACATTGCGCGATAATGAAGATTAACTAGACAAATTACTAACATAGCTACTTTGAAGCTACATGCGAAGCGTGTGTAAAAGTAAAAAGAATAGCCACAGACATGCATAAAATGTACTTTATATCTAACGATATCAAACAAAACAGCGTGCAGACAAACAATTTAATATAGCTAGTCAAATAGTATGTTAGAGACGTTCTGGTTTTCCCAAACTAAACATATCAAATAGCCTATCAACATGCATATTTAGGAGCGTCATCATGTTGCTTAAAACGCGTTACATTGTGTGTCAGACAGTGCAGTAAGTAGGCTAGCCTAAAAGTACTCCAACATACAATTTTACTGCCAATCGCATTTTTGCCGAATCTGTGTAGTCTCTCTTGATACATCTTAGGCTACTGAATTAACACTGATCAATGAATGAAGAGTGGGCAGTGGACGATGCATTTGAAAAATATTTGGTAGAATGAAAGAGGGTGTTTCAGTAATTTTGTCTCCGCAGAAAGTGCGATACGCGTGTGTCTTATGCTTGGATATGATGTGTTATCCGTTATTACGTCAAATTCATTATTCTGTTATGACTGTTTTAATTTATTGTTGTGTAAAAACATGTATCCAAATATGTACATGCTCCAAATATGATGTTAACACATGTTTGGCTAAACTACAATTACATCGGTTGAAGCTAGTCCTTATCTACAGCCAAAACAACAGCGAATCCGCCAGGCCTACTAAACTGACCGTAGGTCCCTCTTCTTTTTTCTGTCTTTGTTTTGCCCAACACATACGAGAGCACAAGCGCACGCACACACACACACCCACATGCATGCACCCACATACAAAGCAAACAAAACACCTAGTAAAACATTTTTCTAGGCCAAATGTTTTGAGACACTAGTTGCTATAGAAACAAAATAATGTTAGGACACTCACTATACCTTTGTACATTGTTTAAATGTTTTTATCAATCCTAAGACTAGATAAAATCTTCCAAACAATATTAATTTCCCTGCTTACTTAATATGAAATACATTAAATTGAAGTGAAACTAAGGTACGTGGCCTATAAACAGTCGTTAATGGTTTGATAAGTATTCTGACTGAGCAAAATAACAATTTTGCAAACCCATGAATGATATCACTTACAGCATTGTTTGAAAAACCTCACGCGTAAAAAACACCATCGTACAGAAAGGGTTGCTATACAAAAGTGATTTTCACTTTAACTATTCATTTTATCTTTATGAATCCATGTGTCGACATCGATGTAATATTTGAATTAGGTCTCCGTTTCACCTAATAACAATATGAAGACATGTATGACTACATGGTAGGCTACTTAAATAACTATATGCATGTTCTCACTACACAGATACAAACTGTAGTTGTAGTATAACTGCAAATGATTACCTCTAAAATCCTATTTTTTACCGTACATTCAAAAGAGCAGTCTTTGTCTGTAACGTATGCAATTCACCTATCAAAACAGTAAAAAAACAGACTTTGCTGAACCGATCTTTTTGGATGTCAAAATAGAGCACAGACATACCAATATTGTTCCCTTTCTCCATAACTCCTTTACTCTGCAGGAGGAGGCCTTGGTTTCACATTCAAGGTCTGTTTCAAAGTAGTACCCAGCTCTGACCTTTGAGCCTCAAAGACAACCGGACTTAAAAGAGCCTGGAGACGTCTCAAAGTCAAAATTGTCTGTTGGTTATCCAACATTATGCATCGGGTGGTTCGACCCTAAATGCAAAAAACATGCACATTTGACAACATTTATTTTGATTGTCTTTTACCTGTTGGTAACCGGATTCTAATAAGATGACGCACATCGAAGGTTTTTGGTATACCACGACTTTTACTGAGCTAACGGACGATTTTAGACATGGTGCAACGCGGAATGGCACCTCACCTCGGTTTTGAATGCATTGTACTATCATACACTTGGATCTGTATTAACAATATACAGATACATTTAGCAACTCCACTTGGACATTAAACATTGAAAATGTGTCCTAGCCTTGGCTATAAAAACGTATTTGAAGGTAAATTAGAAAACAAAGCATATTGTTGTACGAGGGAGATACAGCAATATATTATTTGAACCTATTCTGCAATTAGAAAGGGATTAAGACATTCAGACGTGCCATTTAAACCCGAGGACTACACCAAAATTCCACACCAGTTGTTTGATAGGAAAAACAGAAGTGGAACCCAACAGGGCTCTGCCTGAAAAGAGCCGAGCTTGCTGTTACTACCGCGTGTAGCCCGCAGCCCAAACTACATTTGACCTTGATGTGACAAATAGGCATGTCTAGGTTTAGAGCAAGGTATAGCCAAATCGAAATGTTTGGTAGGGTTTCTGTCGCTCAGTGTCTTTGTGGCGTTCAGTTTATGGCCTGCAGTAGTTTAGTTGGTCCCAGAGCTTTCCAAAATGGGTTTTAAAAACCATTGCACATTGACTAGATATTCAAACCAGTCGTTAGAGCGTCGTTAGATGAGTTTTTTGTACTTCCATAAAATGTCCATTAAAAAAATGGAATAAACATGTTTAAGCCTTCAGATTTTGACAACAGATATTTCAGAACAAAGTTCGATAAAAGAGGATGATATTACCAAACGGGTGAGGATAAAACAATGTTTCATTGTGAGTGATTACATGTGCGCACTGACGTACTCAATTTTCTGTGTATTGGGTAGACTACCTATAAGCATGCAGTGCGCATGCAATCATAGGTGGCTATTATCTAATATCTTTAGGTGCTGATCTGCCAATTTTGAGGAATGATTAATATTTAAGATGTACATAGAGAAAACTTTCTATATTCTATCAGTAGCTATTGCCAATTTGTAAAACGACACAAAACTAAAGAAATTCTAATTGGTTCATAAATAACACGCATGTGGTACGATCATTGTAATGCTTCAAGTACACTGAAACTGCAAAAGACTAATTACTCTGTTGCCACTTATATCCCATGTATTCATGTATTTTTTCATTATTTCTTTACATAAAAAGTAAATATGTTCGATAAATAATCAAGGTAAAATCAAAAAGGCTTTTAAATAAAACTGGCATATTTGTAGAGAGCTTATAGTAATCTATTGAATAATAATTGATTTGAATGCATCCTAGACACTTAATATATGTTTATGTGTATTTACAAGTTTTTTTGTCTTTAGGTTAATCAACAAGAGAACAATTGCATCTACGGAAGTGCAAAGAGATTTCATGTTTTAAATGAACCCAATCTCAAGTCGAATCCAAGGAGCCTGTTTGTGATCAGAGATAGTATACATTCTGCATGCACGTTGAAATCGGATAGCATTTTATCTTAAAACTTAAAGTTCAGTGCCGGAAATGCAGTAGTATAGAATTTATTTTACTTAAGAAACGCAGTGGTTTTACCTCTGGAAATGAAGCACAGTTCAATGGTTTTAAAGCTTTAACACTTACGCTGCTGAGAAACCAATGTTGTTGCAACTTAAAATATAGAACGTATTGAGAACAATTTAGACCTGCGCGACCAAAGCAATACAAACAGATAGGCAATACTCCAAAATAAACATTTATGATGGACAGCCAATTGTGTATTTTGTGGTGGTGCATGCGGCAGAAAGTGGTTCAGTGGAAATATTTTATTGCTTCCCCGTGGCAGGCTTGTGAAAATGTAACTTGTTACGGCGAACATGTGTAAAAACAAAATATGACTGGATTTATTGATGTAATTCCTCATACCGCAACTGTATAAAATGTTTCTACCCTGTAAAAGAAAAACCAAACCAAAAAACGGAGAAAGAAAGCTTAACGCTTTTGCATTATTGTGTTGGTTGTTCGGATAACATAATTGCATGCATGTTCTCTTAAAATAATATATATTTATCCTCATAGTTCGGCATAAACAGAAAAAAAAGATTGAAAAAATTGCCAATTCATGTTACTTTTTACACCAAATAATAACACCAACAACAGAGTAATGATATAAAAATCTACATTTTAATAGACATAATAAAACTTTCACATACACATAAACATTCATGTTATTCATATTGGTTTCGGACAGGGCTGAACGTCGCCA
Source organism: Esox niger (assembly GCA_016801105.1). NCBI lineage: Eukaryota > Metazoa > Chordata > Actinopteri > Esociformes > Esocidae > Esox > Esox niger. Next base: position 266 of record JACXGJ010000834.1, on the reverse strand, counting down.
ATGTGTTATTCACTGAACAATCACGTTACATAAGTTTGCATAACACCGACAAAACACAAATCAATCTCATTGTTCACTCTAAAATGCAGATATCGTAAACATTCATTTTTTACAATATAACATGTGCCTTTACGCAACATATCATAACGAACAACACTGTAAAGAGAGAACGAGAGAAAGAGAGACATAGATAGACAGAGAGACAGAGAGACACACAGAGAGAGAGAGAGAGAGAGAGAGAGAGAGAGAGAGAGAGAGAGAGAGAG
>JACXGJ010000833.1:49999-103720 GCA_016801105.1 Esox niger | reverse complement strand
TGTGTGTGTGTGTGTGTGTGTGTGTGTGTGTGGCTTTGGCAGGCAATGGTGGTGGTGAAGGAGAGGGGTAGTGGGGGAGAGAGAGGAAGGGAGCAGAATGCAGTAAGCCCAGGTGGTAAAAGACTGACTGAAAAGCAGATCGCTTGCTTTGCTGGATTCTGTAAAAGCTTGCATCTCAGAGAAGAGCTGTTTTCACCTTGTGCCCATCAACCCCACGTCCTCCCACCACCCTACTCTCTGTCCTACTCTCTGTCCTATACTCTGTCCTAGTCTCTGTCCTAGTCTCTGTCCTACTCTCTGTCCTACACTCTGTCCTACACTCTGTCCTAGTCTCTGTCCTAGTCTCTGCCCTACACTCTGTCCTAGTCTCTGTCCTCAGTTTCTTTTGAAAGGATGTATCCCCCCTTGTTGCCAGTGAGCGAGCAGACACTAATGGAATTTTACTGAGAACTAGTCATGTTAAAGTAATAGAGACAGATAGTATTTCATGCTGATTGTTTACATGCACTTGGCACCCATTGTTGTCAATATGTATCTGCCCTTATCTGTGAATCATATAGCTTTATGTTAGACAAGAAGTGAGTTAGATTTGTGCTCGATAGATCTAGCTGCTTCGTGTTTAGCTAAGTGTGGGATTTGTTTGGTAACTTTCTTATGACCACAAAATTACGTTTTTGTGAGACGGCAAAGTTGTATTTTACTGTAAGCAACTGTAGTTGTGCTGAACTGTGCTGTGAGCAAGGGTAGTTTTGCTGTACCGTGCTGTGAGCAATGTTAGTTGTGCTGTGTTGTTCCGTGAGCAGGGAGAGTTGTACTGTACAGTACTTTGAGCCAAAATCGTTCTACTGTTCTGTGAGTCAGGAAAGTCGCAGCGTGAAAGTGAGGAAGTGTTCAGGACATCGCAGAGACCCAGTGGCAGACCACCTCAGGGTTACAGTATAATACAAGGATTTCTCTTCCCTGTGACCAGTGGTTAAGTCTCTGGCTTCGAATTGCCAGAGGCTAAATACATGCCCTGGACTGACACATTACTGGGCTTTGCACATCTAAACCCTGGCAATTGAAATGGGACTACATGGATACACTCTTGATGGGTGTCTTGTAATGCAAATCCTTTCCATGGTGATGTTATTTCAATGATGCTAACTGATTTGGCTCATGCGATGGAGGACATGTTTATCTAATGTCAGTTGAGTTGATGGTCACACTTCCTGCTTTAATTGAGCACCATGCTCTTATGGGCACCTTTGTCACCAGTCAACATATCATGCCCTCCATTGGCGTGGATGCTCATTCTATCCATTCTTTTTATCCATTACACACTGCCATTTAAGCTTTAATCATACACATCTGACTGCAGGAGGATGACATGTAGCACTTACCTGTAACACCATTCATTATGTTGCGAGTAGTTGACCCCATTTGACTTAGTTAAAAGGCTTCTCTGCACCTGCTGCACAGCCCAGGGATGCCTCTTTTAGCTTGCGAGCTAATGCCCAGTTTGAGCCATCAGACAGGGAAGCGCTGCTCTGTTGTAGCCTAGATCAACAGATCCATAGAGCTCAGCGCTCCCAAAACAGACAAGGTTGGGAGTAGCACAAGATCCAATCATAGGTGCAGGAGGATTAATTGAGGTTAATCAATAATCAGGAATATTGATTCATCAAGGGTATAGAAAAGACTGTGTTGCCGCATGCCATTGCCAGCAGTAACAAACTGTCAGTGTGTTCGTGTCTCAGGTTTCTCCTTGATATTCCAGACGTCTGGGGAGGAAGAGCATGATGAAGTCACAGAGTCAGTTGAATGATGTCATGGACACAAACGGGTCCCCTTTTCATGTCGTGACAAACGCATCTTTTCTGTTGCCCATTTGTCCTTCACCATCCAACGCTGCCTCATAGGTAAAGCTGGGCCAGTGACAGGGTGCACCAAGTGGCACGTGGGTGCTCCTGGGACATAGTTCCTGAACCATATTCTTCCACACAGCCCCACAATGTACATGCAAGCCTACCGGATGCAAGAGGAATGCCTTGCAGTCATGTTGGCCAGGAGAGGAGAGTGGGCATTAAGAGCTTACTGTGGCCTGTAGCCATGAGATGTCAAACACCGAGGATTAAAACAGGCCGGAGTGAAATTAGGACAGGGTGCCCAGCAGTCATGCTGTGTGATGAGACAGTGCCCTACTGTATACAGGGTGACGGAATAGACCCTGAGGCATCACAAACTGATGACAATTAATTTACAAAAAATATATAAAATACCATGTCATTTTGTAGGATGGAGTAGGGAAAAATGAATCATGGCTTTAATAGCAAGAAGGATATAGAGCAAAGCTAGCTAGGGAGGCCCACAGCATCAATACATCAGACCCCTGAGTGGCCATTTGGCCTGTCTCATTGGTCCAGCCAGATGATACATCTTTATCAGCTTAGAGTCAGATTGTTTAAAGGACTGGTGGAAACTAGGAACATCTTTAATTAAACAAAGTGCAGGTCAGTACCACACTTCTATACAGTTTGTAGGGCTCAGTGACACAGAAGTACAGATTCTTTAGAAAGTATTCAGGCCACTTTACACATTCTGTAATTACAGATTATAATTTATAAATTGTTTTCCATTGACCTACACAAAATCCCATAATGACTAAGCGAAAAAACATGATTTTAGTCATTTGTGCCAACATATTGAAAAAAAATTATTGTTTAAATAAGTGCTCAGCCCCTTTGCTATGACACTCCAAATTGAGATAAGCATTGAACGTTTCCAGGAGCACATTGGGCTCTATCATTGTGAAATGGAAACATTTGAAAACAACCAAGACTTTTCCATGAGATGGTTGTCCGGGCTAAACTAAGTAACCAGGAATGAAGAGCCATGGTCAGAGATCTGACCAAGAACCCAAAGGCCACTCTAACAGAGCCTCAGAGTTTCTCTGTAGGGATAGGACGACCTACCTAGAAGAAAAACCATCTCTGACAACCATAGGGAAGGATGAATGATAACCTATGTACCATTAACTTGTTTTTGCTTAGTCGTTAACCAATATTATGTGTAGATTAAAGCCAACCATAAATGTATGAATTATAAACCAATTTCACTGTATAACAAAACGATATGAAGAGGTCTGAATACTTTTCTAAGTCCCTATGCACTACAGACACAGGCTGCTTGTGGCACGACCTCCTGTTTACCTCACTTTTGGTACAGGCACGTGTCAGCAGCCCTGGGTGTATGCTGGGAGAACTGCACATCAGAGCTTATGAGAGGTACTGTATTTACAAAGTCATTATGTCAAGGAACTTGTGGATAAGAGCTTGCTTTTGCTGTACATGGCAGTTAGTGTTTCACTGAATCTGGCCTAGTGGAGAACAAAGCCATTTGATCACACACGTACTGGGCCCTGATGAATCTGAGCCGATATAACTCAAGCAGAGATGTGTACTGCATGTTCTCCGTTGAGCTCCTTGTCTACTTCTTCACAAATCCCTTTCATTATGATTTGTTTACAGCCAGCAAAGTCAATCCAAGAGGAAGTATGAATGACATTGAGTGTCCTGGTGTTGAGGGACATCATGCCACAAGATTTCAACACAAAGCACGATAATAAACTTACTAAACAACACAAGTTAGAAGTTGTCAGTGGCAGTAAGCGACACAACTGACAGACCACTCTCAACACCATATCGTCCTATTTCCCTTTGGTCTGTCCTTTCTCTTAGTTTGTTCCGCGCATGACAACATTTACCCAAAACAGATGTGTAGTCATGCACAAGCTATCCTATAGATTCAGACTGCCCAACGTTCTGATGTAGGATAAGAACATTTCTATATCTCTGCCTTCTGAGCTGGGTCAGTTTTCACTGATTGACTGAGCTACTTACCAGTGTTATAAGTTTAACAAAAATGTGCAATGTTTTGACCCAACGAAGATCTTTGACCGAAACGTTGGACTTTTTCATACAATTTATGACACTTGAAAGCAGCAACAGTGGGAAGGATTATATTGTGTAATTGTAACATGATCAGTGAAATGATCAGAAAGTAAAGCTAATCCTTCTTGTAGGAATAATGTCAAGGTATGGTCATGCCGTTATACACAGCCAACTAACTGTGGATTATAAAATAGGTCTTATCTTTTTGCTTTCACGTTACTTGATTAGACCATTTACGAATAAAATATTTAAATACATAAGGAAGGAATGTGTGACTGTGCAGTAGAATGGCAGAGAAGAAGAGGTAGACAAAAATGTGGTCTCAAGCTTGAACTATTGAAAATATTATTTTGCAGGGTAACTAATGCTCATTATGAAGAATTATGAAATTAAACTAATCATTTAAAATTGTGATACTCTAAACATGTGAAACATAGTAAGTTGTGTCACTATAGCTTGAGCCGTTCAAGAGATACTATTTTAGGGATAACTAAAGCAAAATTTTGCAAATCTATGCAGATTTGTCATCATTGTCAATCTAACTTAACACGTTTGAAGTTGGGATAGCCAAAACATGTGAAACATGTCTCTCTAGTGTAAGCGGTTCAAAATATCCTATTACTTAGATAATTCATGCTAATATGCAAATATAGGCATTTACCTAGCCCTTTAATTTACTTCATATTGCAATCCATGTTAAGATATCAAAAGTTATTTTCCATCACAATGCCATTTGCACATTACTTATGTTTCTCATTTCTTTTTAATCACTCTATGGTCTGGTGAACCTATGTATTTTAAACTCACTTGTCTCTATAGATTGTCAAAACAACATAATAAAATAGCTTTCTTTGAAGCAGCAACAGTACAACTAATGATTTATAATTTAATGTACTATTATGACAATACATTTGATAATTTCCTCAATTAAACTATAGCTACTTTAGAAACATTTATGTTAACAAAAACAGACATACAGTGTATGTAAATGATTCATTCCTTAGGCAGTGCACATCCAGAGGCTGTTTTTATGCTTTACTCAAACTGTACTGGCTAATACTGTGATTAACATATCGAACTCTACTGCACACCAAACGCAGAAGCAGTTGCTAGTACCATGCTCTTACAAACTGGCCCGCAATACATACTGAAGTATACAATACAATATTGTACAATACATGACTGTTGATAGAAATAATCAGTCAACTTAAATTGGTAGTATAGGTGTACTGTAGCATTTTCATTGGTATATTTTGAGACATATATCTTGCGTTATTTGCTTTTTGATTAACTGGTTGATAAAATAGCTTGAAAATATATCATTATGGTTTGTTTGCGTGATTAAACCAAAGTACTCCGAGTACAAAGTTAAATTACAGTGAAAAAATATTTTGAATCAAAGGTTGAATGGTGAAAGTTCCCCAAACAAAACTAATGATGATTGATAGGTCTTAAAAGTCTGATTGTGTTACAAGCCCTAACATTTTACAGTTTGTCCAAAACGTTTAAAGTAAAAATCTAACGATCTCCTTGAGAAAACAACATGGCTAATGAAAGAACTGCATCCCTGACATTTATTATATTATAAAACTGCAATTGCGTCACCCTGTCACGTACGGTTCTTGTGTACCTTTCTCCCGCGGAAGGTGACAAAAAAATCCACCTCAGACCCCTTGAGAGTTAGCGCAGTGTCATTACACTCAAAGGGCACAACAGTCATCATAATGAAGCTGATAGAAGAGCGATCTCTGAGCCACCACCACTGCACTGCAGATACCAAAACATCAGTTAAGACCTTGATGCTATCTATGCCACAGCACAGACCCAGTCTATGCCACAGCACAGACCCAGTCATGATATTTGGCTTGTGTCTCCCACCTGCACCTCACAGTTTGGCACAAATATTATGCACCGCAAACATACGTCAGGACACACAGGGGAAACTGTCCTGATGTGTGGATCAGAGGAGTGCTGAACACGCTACTAATCCTACGAACGTAGTTAGCCCCCCTACACCAGTCCTTGCCTGCAATAATGACAAACAATGCTAGAAGAGCGAACGAGTGGAAACATACGACACACATCCAGCAAACAAAACGCTAATATATATGCCCTACAATTGCTCCATTCTTCCATTTTTCACGATTGACAGTGTTACTGAGAGGCTTGTCTCTCCGGTCACTGTCTCACAGAACGGTATTGCTGGTGATAGATCCCGCGATGGGTGTAGTGGTGAAAGGTTGTTCGATATGTGTTTTTAACAGGAGCACTGACACATGCTAGAGTTGTAGACTGTCTATTTACATCCTACTCAGTCGTGATTGGTTGGTCTGACTGTACTGCATGATATTACTGGTCATGTATTCTAGCGTAACTAGGCCAGTTTGCCTAGTAAATATTTCATGTGTCCCTTTGACACACAACTGGTTCTCTGTTCATGGCAGTTATTTGGAGGCATGTTATTCTTGCCGGCGTGCTCATGGAGTTGAAAAGAAACCAACCCGTCTAGCACATTTAGAATGACCTCATCCTCCTCAGCTTTTGATATCCTTCACAGCATATGCCCAAGTTTTGCTTCATCACTTTGAAATATTCAAGGCAAACTGCTGAGGCATGGGGTCAAGTCCCTCTAGTTCACAAGTATGTGACCAGAAACCATTATTTCACACCAAGCGCAAGTTTAGCTCTGCATGCATATATATTTTCGTATGGGCTGAAAAATCTATAACATATTGTTATCTGGACAGTCATAAGCTTGGCGGATTCTGAGAGGTCGATACAAGAGCAGATGCATGTGATTAAAGCGTGTAAATCAATATCCGGTATCTATTTTCAATTCATTTTGTTGAACATGAATTAAGATACAGTATTCATTATTTTTGCTTAGATTATAAGTCATGCTTGTTCTGAAAGGGACGGAACACAAAGCAGAAATATTGTGATCTATAGTTTTGTTTGATGTGTTCTGTTATATGCTGTTCCTCAGAGTGATGATGACTGATAGCCCAGCCCAATGAGAACATCCATTCTGTTTGTGATTGTATCATCCTATTATCACTGGCACTGTAGCGGTTTGCATTTCACTCATGAGTAAATATTGATTGATTTGCTTGTACAGCAAACACAAGCATTTTGTGTAAATATTTGTGTCAGTTCAATGCTTAACTGAATCAGAGAAGCAGGCATGAGAATAAAAAAACAAAATAATGTACTTTATGGGTATTAAGCTTCCATCCATATGTTTTCCACAATAAGGTCGCATCTGAAAGCATGGTTTACCCTGCTCTGTGGTTCCAACTGGGTCCCACCCACCCCCACATCCCAACAGTCTCCCTTACGCCTTACTCGCTTACATAGTGTCCCTGTCAGACCCAGTTAGATTCCTTCTCAGCTCTGCATTATGTACATAGGGAGAGCACAGAATGACACACTTATATAACACTTTGTGTATTAGCCTTGTGATTGAATTACCCAGCGGCGCCCCTATACACCCCCAACCTAGTCGTCACCTTCCCGAGTCCATCCCTTAATGGATGAGGTGTGCCCCGCTGGCCTGGTGCCAGAGTGAAGACAGAGCTTTTCACGTGCCCTGGTTAGTCAGTGATAACGGTCATAATGGAGGTGGATACTGTTGATCTGAGCGCTGTCTGGGGAAGGAGGAGAGAGGGTGCCAATGTAATGGCCTGCTGAGAAGAACGCAGCGGCAGTGATTTCCTTAACTCCCGCCATTGCAAAATGCATCATGGGAGATGTGCCGTATTCTACTGAAGACATCTCTGTTGTGCTACATGTGACAGCGTGTCATGTCAGCTTTCACTTTCTGACAAACATCCATCAGGTTTTGACAACCTTTTTTTTTTGACAACCACTTGATCAAAGAGCATTATCTTTTCCATGAGTTACGCACACGAATATGTGGGTAAACTATGTGACAGGGCAAAATTCAGTCATAGCCGCATTTCAGTATCTACGCAGTATCTCTTTTTCAAAGGTCAAATTCAGTCAGACTGGTCTTACTTTATAAATATGTTTCACAGTAAATACATTGACTTTAAATCATTAAAAGGATGGGGAAGGGATAAGTAAAGCATTAATATTGTTATAGCGGGTTGGAGTAAACCCCAGCCCTAATACAAAGGTAACGGTCTTTATGTATGTGACGTCAGTATCTCTAGTTTATAGTATACAACTTCCCTGTCAGTGCAGAAAACTTTACGCTTAAAGGTAGAATGTTCACTTTACCTCAGCTAGAGAAACACATACTCCTTTATTTCCATATGATTGTGTATGGCGTTATGATAGGTTGATTGCAGTACAGGAACATTCTGGGTCATTTTGTGTAGGCTGTAGTACCAGAATGTTCTGGGTCATTGTGGATAGACTCTAGTACAGTAACGTTAGGGTTTATGGTGGGGAGCGTATTTTCCACCCTCTAATGGACTGAAAGCCTGTGGGCTCTGGCCAGACTGACTGTGTCTGTCAGTAAAAGGGCAAAGAGAATGACTAAGCCCTAATTGACCAGATATCCTTCATTACACGCAGGCTTACAAACCCACTGCATTCTGTCCCCTAAGAATGGTTCTAAGGCACAAGGGCAGGCTGAAAGCTATTCTGGGAGATTTACATATCACAGATAGAATGTTTTTTCAGACAGATGTGAGTTTAGTTACTTGTATTTCGATTTCCAATGGACATGTAGCTGATTATGATCTAGTCACATGTTCATTGTTGGATAATTGACTACTCATGTATTACAGCTGTGACTATAAATCGTAAACAGATTTTAAGCGTGCATCTCGATTTTCTGTCTCTATCTCTTCTCTGCAGAGCCATCTTGAATTTGGCAAGCTATCATTCTTTTGGACCTGACCATGTTTCGTAAGAAGAAAAAGAAGAGGCCAGATATCTCAGCACCGAAGAACTTTGAACACCGGGTGCACACCTCATTCGATGCCAAGCGGGGCTGCTTTGTGGGCCTGCCAACCCAATGGCACAGTCTGATAGAGAACCTCCGCAGGCCCAAGCCCATGGTGGATCCTTCTCGCATCACCCCGGTGGACCTCAAGCCGAAGAAGGTACTGGCCCTTACTTTTATTCCACCTGGCTGTCCTTTTCATATGAACATTTTAGAAACTAAAGATAGTTGAGTGACGATTTTTCCTCTCAGAATATTCCGCCATTTGTGTCTGATAGGATCGTTAAGCTTTCGAATAACCCAGACCTTTTCGAGCTGCGGCACTGTTAGCCTGTTTCTAGTTTGAAGTGGTCCTAGTCCAGTAATGGCTGTGTGTTGGAGGAAACTTTCTGTTCTGTCATATTGCTTTCTTATCTATCACAGGGTTGAGCTAATGACCTGGTTGTGTACACTGACTGTACAACGTGAATCCTTAGAGGGCTGTAAGATGTATTACTCCATGCAGGCAATTAATAACTATCCACGGTGCCTTTCCCACAGACAGGAAGAAAGTGCAGGTACAGCAGTGGAAATGCCAGTGAGCGATAAAGCCTGCACATCTAAGGATTTCCACACTAGGCTGAATTCTCATGCCGATATGGTCTTTCTAAAACGTTTCACATTTTCATTTTGAGCAAGTTTGAGCTTTATATAGCTGCAATCCCTGCATCAGCCTGAGAAGCAGATTGATAGTTTTAACAGGATTATCTAGATTGGATTTGTTGTAAAGTGGAGACTTCTGTCCTGTTACTAATGTAGCCTGTATTGCAGAAGGAAAGGTTGGAGAGATTTAAGACATTCAAAAATTCAACAATAACTCTCTATTTTGTCCTCTATAAAGAGGGTGCAGTGTGGTGTTAATTATTGTGGCTAAGCCACCTGTGCAGCTGTGAGAACAAACCAGAGCACCAGAGAAATATAGGTGACTTGTTACAGTGAACCGAAATCGACTTTACCCAGAGGATGAGTAATCAGCCAATGGGCCTTTTCTCTAACAGGTTAAACTGTAAGGCTTTTCCGCCAACTTTTTTTCAAGTCTGTGTCATCTTGTTCTGTCAGGTCAAGTTAATGCTCTTTCTCTAGGTCATTGTGACACGCGCTGCTTGTGATTTCATGCACTTGATAGAATCAGTTCATGTACAACACACATTGCAAAATAGATGTGCCTGCAAAACAGAACAAAATACCAAATCAATAATACAAATGACATTCTTTTCCATACAAACAGTAGATTATTATATTTCTTGATAAAACCCACAGGGAAAATGACTCAAATGTGGCTGTTTTTAGAACACCAAATTTGGTCTTATAAAATGCTAAAACTGTCCTTCCAGATTCTAAAAATACCATATCTTCAAGCGATGCTTGTCACCCTCATTACTCCACTCAGCCCACATGCACAAGCCTCTTGCAGTAAGTCATCCCACACTTATTCAAGTTAACGTAATCACCCGAGACATATCTGCTCTCCCTTCAGACCATTGTGCGCGGGAGTATGATCGGCCACGGCGACTACATTTCGGCAATGATTTCCGACATGAGCCGGCTATCCGTGACGAGCTCCAACTCCTTGAGGAAGAGCAGCCCCTCATCCAGGAAGAGGGCCCAGTCCCTGGGCAGGCTCGGGGAGGTGACCGAGGGTGACGCCTACCAGTATGAAGGCCTGGCAGAGGATGAGCTGCAGAGCAAATGGGGGGACAGGGTTGGTAACATCCACAGTGGGTCTGGGACGCCCCGCGCGGATGTAACCCTGCAGTCCAACGGGCTCCTCCCCAGGGCTAAGTCCACCTACGAGGTGAGTGTCAGCTCCCTGGAAGGACCCCCGGTTCCCGTGCAGGTGCCTGTTAGGGGGGCTTATTTCGGCTGCGAGGTGGGAAGTCCGACGGAGAGACTGGTCGTGAAGAGGGACTTCCAGGTGCCTAAGGTTATGCAACACAGCCAGAGGCCCATCTCGTGCTTCTACAGCCCAGCCATCGCCGTCCAGCAGCCCAGTTCCGACCACGGTGGCAACCCCCCTCCAGAGTATCGACCCAACCTCTACATTCAATCCCACAACAGCCCTGGCAGACCATATTCCTCCTATGACCTGAAGGTGAGCGTGTCACTTCATTATATATTACAGATATTGTCACAGTCCAGCAGACATGATCAACCAGGGACTGTCACATATTAACCACGTTTCACCTCGATTCTTTGAAAAGCTTTGGATATAATATAGACAGTGAGGTATTTCAAGAACCCAGATTTGTTTTGGTACATGCATTTGTATAGAAATATGATCTCATAGCACACTGTATCCCTTGCATTAACGCTGCTATCTTTTCGCTGTGATAAAATTTGATTTGTCGCTATTGCTTCAGTGTGCTTGTAAATGTTGAGAGATGCTATGTTTGGCAAGATCTCAAGGGTACACTGAGGTACCTATTGCATCGTCTTAGCAGGGGGATCACCAGGTGAAGAAAATGCATAGTGTGAGGGTGAAGCACTGTGATTTACATCCAATAAGAACGCAGGCCAAGGACCTTGGGAACACAGCCAACTTTACCTCTCTCACTCTCCCTCTTATCGTCCAGGCAGAGTCGGCTCTGAGGCACCACCAGTCAGGCTTTCTACCAAACACCACCAGCAGTCCCTTTATGAGTGGCATCAGACCCCACAGGACAGTGCGTTCCTCAGCCAGCTACACCCTGGGATTGTCCCCTAACATGGGCTTGAGACCTAATGGCCCTGAACCCTTTCTGAGACACTCGGGCTGCCCTAATACCCCCTTTCCCAGGCAGGACAGCCCCTCCCAGCCCCGGCCTTCCCCCACAGGCTCTCTGGCCACCAGCCCTCCAGGTACCTGCTCCCCTGCCTTCAGACCCCCCCAGCATCCCCTGAAGCCCCCACCAGACCCACCCAAGGTGACCCATGAACAGTTTAAGGCTGCCCTGCACATGGTGGTGGACAAGGGAGACCCACGGTCCTACCTGGAGAACTTTGTGAAAATCGGAGAAGGTTCTACTGGGGTGGTGTGCATCGCTCGAGAGAAACACAGCGGCAGGCAGGTGGCCGTGAAGATGATGGACCTGCGGAGACAACAACGCAGAGAGCTCCTTTTCAACGAGGTATGACAACCTGTGACTGGAAACGTCCTCAATAACCACCATTTACCATAAGGCCACCCCAAATGACCAATAAATCATGTTGGGATCCACTGTGACCAAATGCTTTCACCTGAAACAATGGATTACGACGTCCCCTCACATCTGCCTAGCTCTGATGTAGCGGTAGATACTGTGTGGTTCCTTTCTCCACGACAATACTAGCAAACCTTTTATAGCCACTAGGGCCATCTTGATAATCACCTGATGCATTTCCATGACCCCTCGATTATCCAGCGTGTGTGTTTGTCCAGGTGGTGATAATGAGGGACTACCAGCACAGGAACGTGGTGGAGATGTTTAAGAGTGCCCTGGTGGAGGAGGAGCTCTGGGTCATCATGGAGTACCTCCAGGGCGGAGCACTAACCAACATTGTGTCTGAAACCAGGTGGAACAGACATTAAGCATTACATCACCAGAAATAAAGCCTGTCATGTGGGGGCAGAAATAAGAAACAACTTAATTATTGTCTTCAGTACCAATTTGAACCATTTGGGGGTAGTGTGGTACCTAGTTGTTGAGAGGACAAGCAACTAAGCACATTTTCACTCATTCCCACTGAGACTGAAGCAAAACAGTGTCCATACAGTGTCCTCCTTCATACAATGTCCTCGTCCTAAGGGAAACAGTAGTCTGATAACATCATTTGATTTGTGCACGTTAAAATTATATGTGAGGAGTTAATATGAGCCAAAATAAGGATTTATCAATGTCCCTGTGCTGCTTGATCTATCAGATATCTATCAGCATTAAGTTCAAGTAACACAATCACCCACTTGATACCAGAGAAGGGGAATTTCACTGCATATTAACTCTACCTATCAATATTTTTATAATCCAAATAGTTGTCTAATTCACAATACAGAGACAGTATTTGTCCCCAGAAAAGGGTTTACATATCAAAATTCACCACAATCTGTAAAGATATTCTCTAATTTAACCAAGTAGGATTCCTTAGCATATTTACACATTCATTCCAACCTCAAATTGGTTTTCCAAAACAGTATTCTTCGCTATTCAAATATGAGTAAAAACACAGCACAAATGAGAGTGTTTTCCATTTCCTTACAGTTTAAAGGACAATGAATCATAAATTCGTATGGATTAAAAAACAAAAAGGACATCAAATGACACAAGAAAATCCTCCAAGAAAAAAGCTTTCCCAGTAGCAAATCTTATACTTTTATGAAAAACTCCTGCCACAATCCTAAAGGGATTTCGGGAAGTTGTTTCTGTAACCAACTGCTTTAGTGTTTACAGTAAATTATTCTGTATTCTTGTAACACCAACCCAAGATGCTGTTAATGCCTGTAGTGGCCTGAACCTCAGCCACACCACTCTGGGTGAAAATACAGCAGTCATTTGGCAGTGCATTTTTAACTGTTATATTACTGCCCCATGCAGGCTAAGTGAGGAGCAGATAGCCACAGTGTGTGAGGCTGTGCTCCAGGCTCTGGCCTATCTGCACTCCCAGGGCGTGATACACAGGGACATCAAGAGTGACTCCATACTGCTGACACTGGATGGAAGGGTACATCTCTGTTTCCCAGACATGTTTTTGAGTTCAGTTGAGAATGTTTATGTTTTTATAACTGTTGCTCAATGGATTTATGTCAATGTCCTCCACAGATCAAACTGTCAGATTTTGGGTTCTGTGCTCAGATCAGTAAGGACATCCCCAAGAGGAAGTCTTTAGTGGGAACACCCTACTGGATGGCGCCGGAGGTGATCTCTAAATCCCCATACGGCACTGAGGTGAGAAAGAAAAGAACGTAGAACTACTCTGACTGTATGCTAACTGAAAGCCCTGGTGATTTACCCTACAGCAAAGGCATACTAACTCCATCCAAACTACCTGTAGATACATTGTATATTACTGCGTACTGATGGCATGTTGAAAGCATCCAAACAAACAACGATGGCCAGTCTTCATGTCTGTAGTTGACGTGGCGGTATGCTGGTCGGTTGTGTCTGTCAGGTGGATGTGTGGTCTCTGGGCATCATGGTGGTTGAGATGGTGGACGGTGAGCCTCCCTACTTCAGTGAGACTCCCGTTGCAGCCATGAGAAGACTGAGGGATGAGCCAGCTCCCACTGTACGGAATTCCACCCAGGTAAAAACGCACTGTTCATACATGGAAATGCATACACACCCACACGCACACCTTGTTTCCATTTAAACGTTAGCTAAATCCGCTAAATTGCCCTTTGTGCAGATCTCCCCGGTGTTAAAGGACTTCCTGGACCGTATGTTGACCCGTGACCCAGTGGAGCGGGCCAGCGCCACCGACCTGCTGGAACACCCCTTCCTCCTGCAGAGCGGCACTCCACAGTGCCTTGCCCCCCTGGTAGAGCTGTACCGCAAGCGCATGTCCCGCTGCTGATGCCCTGGCGGAGCCTGATTCCCGATCACTACTGTACCCTCCCGGAGTGTCCCATCCCAGGCCCAAACCACCCAACGCCTAGCTCGGTGGGTGGGTGAGAGCACCAGAGAGCACGTCCAGAATCAGAGAGCATGGAACCCATGACTTCCTGGAAAACATCGGCAATTGTTACTCTCCTGGCTGTATGACAACGAATGAACCCAGTTTTGCCGCAGGGATGATGGCAGCAGGTGAGAAGTTGGTAGACACACAGCATGGGCTTGGAAACCTGAGAAGCACTTTAGCAGCAAGTTGATGTAGATGTAATGACAGCATGCTAACAAACAGCATTCCTCACTCATCTCAACAATGTCTGGGCCTACCTGTGGTATTCCTCTAGACACTGTACAACTCTAGCTTTGGTGCAGTAGAAGACTTAGAATCCAAGGGAATTGGCAAGTGTACTGCGAACCTTAACTGTTTCCCATCATAGTGCTTGGATACTAGTTTTGTATTTTCAGCTATAGGCTCAAGTTATGGTAGCTTATGACTTGAAAAGAAGTGTGATGTTGCTTACCTCTGACTGCTGGGACTTTGAGTGGAACCTTGCATCTTGTAGGCAAACAGTTTGCATGGCCAAACGAAGGCACACCTGGCCTCACTGGAAACATGCGATATTAGAGACAAAAGACTGGCCTACAAGGACACCATAACAGACGTAAAATTGGCATTTTGTTTATAGTAGGCTGAAGGAATCATGTTCCTTTATATATTTATTCTATTTTGCTTTTATGAAAAGTGTTGTGAACTGTTTGTAAGATGTGAAATTGCAAATACACTTAAATTTTTAGATGATCAACCTGAATTGTAGCAGATGAACAAATAATGTAAATACAGATAATGTATACGATGACTTCATACAGAGCCATTGTGGTTACATGGGATGAATGACACTTCATTTGAAAAGGGTGTGTGTTTATGTCTGAAATGCTGTGTTAAACATCCCTCCCACTGTATTGTGACCGACCTTGTAAACCACTGGACGTGAGTTGCTACTGAAAATGTGTATGACAGAATTTGCATTGGTTTGCATAGATAAAGCACACAGGCTTGGCATGTGATGCTGAAGAACGTTCACCAGCTGACAACACATTGCACATAATCTTTGTATTCTTACCAGGGATACAACATACTACGTCATGTATTTGTATTTCTATGTAGGACATTAATGAAAAGAGAATTATACATTATTTACATTTTCTAAAAATAAATAAATATTGCACATTGACTCTTTATTGATCAGCTAACCACAAACACTGGCATCAATTTTACATTTGCTGTCTCTCTTGCTCAGAGGCACACAAAACGTATTAAACGCAGAAATTAAGTGTCCACATTTAGAAACATTTTGAACAACTATTTCACAATTCAGGATTGCCTAAGCACAATAACAGCATAATCAAGAAAACAGAATGTACAGATTTTACTAATATAACATTTTTTGTTCAATAAAAGCAACATAGGCTTGGACTGCGATATGTGCGTATGCTGTAGTCCTACACATGACTAAATCCACAGACAAAGCTAAAATCATTAGAATCAGGAATTACAAGTCAAGATATTATTCCTTTTTTAAATCTAAGAAAACATTTGATATTTTGCCTCTCTGCTTGCTTAAATATGTTTGCGCACTTTTAAAAACAACTTCCGCCTCCTATACTCCGAAGGACACAACTTACTCGAGAGAGACACTGAGGGAACTGCTTTCAAATTCACACTTCACCCCGCTAATGCTGTCCACACTCGGCTGACTGTTAACCCTCTGGTGAGTGTGTGAGAAGGGGAATGTCTCGGACCGGGACATTCTCCCTCTGCCCTGTGAAGAACCTGTACAGTCAATGACCAGTCTCATGAACTCCGGGGCGGTGAATCGTCGCATCAGTCGGTTCCCTAGCCCACTGAACCCCGCGGGATGAACAGGAATTTTGTCCGGCTCCATTTCTGTTCTGTGAAAGAGTAGTTTATTTAGTCGCCCGTTCAGCGGCAGAAGACCACGCTTCAGACTCCCTCCCCTGCCTGATTGGTTTACTTCATCATTTTCATTTTTTGGTGGCCTGGTGGAGTCCTCGGGTGCTCTTGGCGATTTACTTTTTCCTTTTGAAAGTGCTTTTGGCGCAAGGACACTTTTGACACTGTCATTTGTCACTTCACAGGTGCTCTCTTGATATTCAATCTTGGCAATCAGGGATCTCTCGTCCTGCAGCGAAGCTCTCTTTATTTTACTGCTTGATAAGGTTGTGTCACGCACATCGCCCTGATAGGACTGCTTTCTGCTGCTCAGGAGGTCCAGGTTAAGTGGCTTTGCTTTGCTCCGGAGTGGAATACTCTCTGGCACGTCCTGTTTCATTCCTTTGTTTCTGCTGACGTCTTTCTGGCTGGACTCTGGTTGATGGCTCAATGTTTTAACCCCCCTCATGTCCCTTTGCTTACTGTTCTGTCTCTGTTTGGCTGTGAATATGTCATCCTGTTCTTCTTCAGATTGGGCCCTCTCTAGGTGATTGCCGTTTCGATCTAAGGATTGATTCTGGCATCTGATGCGTTCCCACAGCCCGCTGGCATCCCCAACCCTCAGCTGCCTCTGGAAAACGCCAGGCAGGTGGTCTTCATCCTGGCTGTGGAACTGTCTTGAGAACTTCTCCAGAATCTGCCTGGGGAGCTTGTTGGGGTAATGGCTCTCCATCCCGACCTCCTTCTTGATCCCGACCTCCCATGGTACGTCGTCTGGCATCACCCCTCTTCTCCCAGAGTTTAAAGCCTGGACACATTGGTTGTGCCCAAAGAAACTGGCCACCTGGATGGCAGAATGACCCGCCTGGTTGGTGCGGTCCAGCTTTAGGCCTAACTTTTTAAAAGCCCTGACCAGGAACTCCAGCACCTGGCTGTGGCCACTATAGGCGGCGTACATCAGGGCACTGTTCCCCCAGGCATCGGATACGTCAGGATCGGCGTTGAACTGCACCAGGAGTTTGACCGCGTCCAGGTGGCCCAGCTCACAGGCCAGACTCAGGGAGGTTCGCCCGTGCTCGTCCTGACAGTTCACGTCTGCGCCTTTCTCCAGCAGCAGGCGGGTGAACTTCGTCCTGCCGCCAGGGTCCCGCAGACGAACGGCAAACATCAGAGGGGTGCGTCCGTTCTCCGTCTTGGAGTTGATGATGCGGTTGTCCAGGGCGTCAAGGACGAAGCGTGCCAGGTGCACTTTGCCACCATGCATGGCATCCAGGAAGGTCTTGGTGCCCGAGCCCTGGCGCAGGTCCTTAGGTCGCATCATGTTTAATTGTCACTTCTGGAGGAGAGCTTTAGACTGTGTGCTGAGACGGAAAGGACGAGTAAATCAGGGCCCTCTCTGTGTTGACAGTGAGTGTATTTACCTCAGAGTGAGCCTCGCTGAGGAGCTGCCAGTGTTTTTATACCATTCTCTCCACACACCCTCCCTGCGTTGCCAAGGAAACAGCCATCTGAGGACCATAATGCCACTGCATTATCCATTCAGAATAACCTCCCTCTGCCGGGAGGAAATGCTGTTTCAACTGAATAATCACTCGAGGAAACATGATCAGTGTTTTTAATTTGTGCCAGGCACAAGTGGCAGCAAAGAAGATGCTCAAATTAGTCTGTTTTTCCCCAAGGTTACCATTCTTTCACACCATTCTTTTCATCTATTTGTCTCTTTCCAAAGATTTTAAAGAATATATTATTGCCAGGTTAGGAGCAGTGATCTATAATCAGATGGCACATTTGGGTTTTAGGACGGAATAGAAATGAGATTGCTTTCGAGGCGTTTTCATCATTTAGGAAAAAACACTAGCTCACCCCTATGATACAGTATCAATTAATGGAGATTTTATTTACATAGTATGGACACAGCCATGTGCTCTCTCATGCCAGGAAACCTGGCCCTCCACTGCCTTTGATCACTTTGATCTCTGTACAAAGACAGCTATTTAACCCGCTGCATGCTGAGATACTAATTTAAAATTAATTTATTGTATTTGATATGCCCTTTTTACATCGGCAGTTGTCACAACGTGCTTTTACAAAACACCCGGCCTTAAACCCCAAGGAGCAAACAACAGTAGTGTTGAACTTCAGTGGCTAGGAAAAACTCGAAATTTAGGAAGAAACCTAGAGAGGAACCAGGCTCAGAGGGGTGACCAGTCCTCTTTTCATAGTAGCCACGTTCTGTTTGCTTGATTGGAGAAAGATCTATGAGCATGCAATAGCTACTTTGGTGAATTCTGTTCAATAAGCAAGGATATTCTTATTATCATTATTATGGTATTGCTATGTAATGCAAAGTTGATTAATTTGAGGCTTAATCCATTCATTTGTGTAACATTGTTCATGTCCCCCCAACATTCGCTTTCAACAAGTTGGCGTTGTCAACTGCATTGACATTTGGGAATGTAGCAGCCAAGGAAGAGGAGTATAGAAAATGTTAAAAGTACGAAAGGTGGTTTTTAACTGATGCCTAACAGCCATCCCCTCTATTGCCCTCTAATGATTTTAATGAGGTTTTAATTGCTAATATAACAGACAGCAGGAGCCACACTGGACCCATATAGTGTGAGAGAAGCAGCACTTCCTTCACCTGTTCACCAGCCGTTCAACATATCTCCTCATCAAAACCCGCAGCGGGTCTCTGCTGGACCAGATCCATTATTGCACCATTAGATATACATTTCTCCTTCAGATGTTGTTTAACAGAAACAATGTGATACAATTAGGTCTGAAATATGTCTGAAACCCTTGTGACCAGGAATTGGTTGACAATTATATGATGTATGCGATAGTGATGATAGAAGAACTGAAATATTGTAAATTTTCAGATGATATTTATTTATGAATTAAGTAGTAAAAATAATGTGTTTCACCAGATTTGTCCTGAATCATTCCACATGAACCCTTTTGATTTCCACGATACATTTCCAGTCTACCCTTTAAGGTTTGCATTGTGCCTTTCAAAAGAAATAGTCAATAACTGATCCCAAGCGGAAACTCAACTTCAGAGAATCTATTTTCCACTTACTTTTATTTCCTGGTAAAAGCTCACAGTGTTGTGTCAGCGCTGGATGTTCCGAGACGTCTGATTTATCAGGAAGCATCCCTGATTTATTCTGCCATCCTACTTTAATTACTGCTAACACACTCTCTCCATACCAATGAGAGAGTGTGTTGATGATGCCACCTCTGTCTCCTCCAATGCTGATGAGATCTTAATCAGGTCAATAAGATTCAGCAGATTTTGTTAACTAAGCAAATAGACAGTAAGAACCTAAACCCAGGATACCAAATTAGGTCAGATCAATTTCCCTCAAAAGCAATATGGTAATAGAATCATCACGACATCTCAAACCACGTCAGCAGAGTAGCATAACAAGACTCCTCATCTCAGCAGAGAGAACTGGCTAATGTAATTATCAGAGTCACAGATATTAGACCACCTTGTGGACTAATATCGCAGCAGAGAGAACTAGTTAATGTAATTATCAGAGTCACAGATATTAGACCAACTTGTGGACTAATAACTCAGCAGAGAGAACTGGCTAATGTAATTATCAGAGTCACAGATATTAGACCACCTTGTGGACTAATATCTCAGCAGAGAGAACTAGTTAATGTAATTATCTGAGTCACAGATATTAGACCACCTTGTGGACGATGACTAAGGGAAATGTTGCACAGAACTCAAAATTGTGCTACTCATGTGTCCTCTTACCTGGTATTCAAGTGGAGTGCTTGCAGCCCTTGGAGGCTGTTTCAGAGCTGGATCCCTCCAGAAATAGACTTGAACTCTCCGACTAAACCGAGCCTTAGCAGGGAGTCAGCAGGCTGTGTTTGAGTTATTATGTTGGCTGCCACACTTCCCTCGAACTCCAGATATTCTGTGACTGTTGACATTTACGCGCCGTGCCTTTTGGGGTTTTCATTATAAAAATATATTTTGAGGGTTTATGAACTGATCCAGAAATAGCTCAGGATCTGTGGGTGTCATGCCGTTCATACGCAATTTCCATGTACACTTCTCCTGCATTGTCCCAATGCATGCTATGTGCCATCTAAAGGAGTGCAGAGTCAGAGCCGTCATTGAATATGTTCAAAACAATGCCACGGTTGATTTCGTTTGTCATTAAAGACAGTCAATCCTCTCTGTTCGGATAATTGAATGAAAATGACTGAGATTGCCAATGAAAGCGTCTGAATGAGCTGGACACGTGGGCCAGGCTAATTTAACGGATGTATGCAGGCAAAGCAACGATGCCACGGTAAATACTCTATCTCCTATTCCACGCTCACTCGTACCCTGAGGCAGACCCTTAGAATTGCTGATCAGAAATTAAGGCTCATGTATCATCAGTCATAATGTCAGAGTCAGCCTCTAGGGAATGAACACTTATAGTATGGACACTAAATCAACAAGTCTCTCAAGGCCCAGTTCAGAAGAAATAGAGGTGCGGATGGCAAAGAATTCTCCTCAATGCTATCCTCCAGGGGTCTTTTGGATTCTTTTTAATGACAGGACAGTAGGAAAGAGAGACCAGAGAGAAAGATATGCAGACGGAGACTGAGAACAAGGCCACAGAAGGCCAATCTGGGCCTCAAAACTGGTCCAGCACCTCCTCACATTACTCTTATGATGAAAAAATTGATACCACGGACAGGAGATAGATTGGGACTTTGTTCAGGGAGACAGTTAATTCATTTTACCTGTAAACATCTAACTGGTGTCAAAAGGCACACAACCCATTTGGATTGTCTCCTTTTGGAGTCTGTCCTAATTGGAACACACCTGAGCATGGCAGCCTAGAGATGGGATTACTCTGAATACACTGAGGACAACAGGATGTCTCCCATTCACTATCCTAATAATGCTTCTCCCTTGGCGACTTGCAGTTGAGAAAAATAACAAGTTGGGCAATTAGAAGGGCACCTTCTAATTAGCCAAGGAGGCAGGCAAACTAGCAGGTAAGCAGGTGAGCCAGCAGGATTTCTCATTCAAATCCATGTCTGACTGGAAAAACCTGTCGGAAAGTGAGTGGACAACTAGAGGTTGCTGATATCAAATAAATTACTGTATGTCATTGCCTGCCATTATGACCGGGAGCAAGGCTGTTTACTGTGCACAACATACGCTCCTGTGTTTTTCCACTATTACATGAAAGCTGAAGACTAGCTTTCTGGCTAGGCAGTGGGAGATGACCGACTGGGGGCAGTGGGCCTGAGGTCATGGGGCAGGTCCATGTGCTTCTCTCTGAGGAGGGTCAGCAGAGGCCAGTGCTTACCCTCCTCAGTAGAGAAACTGTCCTTTACTACTGCACAACCTCACTTGAGAAAATATGAATACAACTTTGAATAAAAGGTTTCACCTCTAGCATTTAGTGTTTACCTCAGAGGATTTGAAGTTAGACAGGTCAGGGTGTGTTGTTGTGAGGGTTATAATTCAGTAAAAGAACCAGCACAGCACAACGCTGACTGGGAGAACCATTACAGCGAGTTGAAGGCCTCCAGCTGAGGAACCTTGCAACACGCTGTGACCTGTCAATCACCTGCATCACACTGTGACCTGTCAATCACCTGCAACACGCTGTGACCTGTCAATCACCTGCAACACACTGTGACCTGTAAATCACCTGCAACACACTGTGACCTGTCAATCACCTGCAACACACTGTGACCTGTAAATCACCTGCAACACACTGTGACCTGTCAATAACCTGTAACACACTGTGACCTGTCAATCACCTGCAACACGCTGTGACCTGTCAATCACCTGCAACACGCTGTGACCTGTCAATCACCTGCAATACGCTGTGACCTGTCAATCACCTGCAACACACTGTGACCTGTCAATCACCTGCAACACGCTGTGACCTGTCAATCACCTGCAACACGCTGTGACCTGTCAATCACCTGCAACAGCTGTGACCCGTCAATCACCTGCAACAGCTGTGACCCGTCAATCACCGAGGCCTCTGCATGTTAGTGACCATCCAGTTGTCCCCCTCTCCCTCTGTGATCAGGATCATTATAGCCTTCCTTTCCCTCCCATGACCAGATGGTAATTACAAGGCAGTCTCATCACCCGTTGGATTTAAGATCACTAATATCAGCTCCCACTGAGCCACTGGACAACCAGGAATTAAAACCCAAACACATTTTATTTCCCCCCGTGTTCAGTGAGCTGTGTATAACACCGTGATTAAAAGCACATGTAGGACATTTCAGGCAGCATTGTGGTTTTGCTTGGATCACTATTGCTGATTGAGTCAATTTCCTTCTTTCTCATCCTATAACTCAGCCTCGTCTGAATTAACCATTTGGCTCTCAGAAAGCATCATCTCATCAGCATCCCTAATCATTCTCTAGAGAAGATCACCAACAAGGCAGGATTCTCAGTAAAACATCTTCTGAGGGTTGTTTGGATCCATACTGTTCGAACAAGTCAGATCGATACAGTTTAGTATTTCTGTAGATAAAAAAACAAATTTCATCAAGATAATAACAACACAAATGACAACTGAGATAAGAGGTTCTGTCCTGCAGGAGACATCTGTATCCATTCTAGATCTATCATGCTTGGCTCTGGTTGAAATTTCCAGCTTTTCTTTGGATGGGCTCTGAGGAGGAGACAGACGCCCAGAGAGCCTCCTCTCCATTTCTCTCTCCTGACAGGCCCTATTTGTGGCCTTCCAGCCTGGCTTGCCAGTGACAGCCCAATAAATTGTCCAATTGGATAACAAATATATTTCTGTGATGGCCACATTGTGGGGAGATGTGACTCGCTCGGCCACACCTGTAGTAGAGGCCTGCCAGGTGATCCCATTCACACAGGAAGACAAATGTTGAAAACACGGTTTTCATGAAAACTCAACAGATTATGCTACTGGAAATGAACACTAATGACATTCGTGGAAAAACTGACTGACAATGTCATTCTACAGGCATAATTTGAAAGCAAAATGAATTAAAAAAAATCTGGCAGCTTGGCATCATTCTGGGTTCACTTCTACCAGGAAACCCAAATGCTTTTTGAGAAAAGGTGCATTCACTCATACTGGCATCATGACCAAACTATGGTCACTGTTCGTAACTGTTGTTGCTTTCTCATACTTTTGCTCTTCCTAAAATGATGCTACAAAATCTACTCATCTCACTGATGACGGGCCTATTTTAAAAAGAGTGTGGAACCATTATGGAGGTATCGCTAGGCAACAGTGATCGAAATGTTACAATTTACATGTATAAACAATTAACACATAGACATTACACGGAGTATGAGTCACCCACCCTTCACTGTCTATCAACATAGACCCTCTTGTGAATCCTTAGCAGTGATTTGATTGAACTAGAGGTGATGCACCTGTTAAAATGCCCTTTTATAACACCATGCTTTGGTTCCCAGTTTGATTGGACTCTTTAAAACCCATTGTATCCTTGGGCTATAGATGTCCTGGCCATTGGTGTCGTATGTGTTGGGATGCTGATCCCACTCAAGCCCACACAGTGTATAGTTAATAACCTACCCTATCTCAGCCCACACAGTCTGATACAGTATCTTCCCTTAGGAAACAGAGGGAGAGAGGAGCTGTGCACCTTTTGGCTTGTCCTTGACTATGTGTCTCTCATTTTCATTCTCTTTTCTCTGCTTTAGTTCTCATACAACCACCCATTCTTTGTAATTTCAATCATATGGAGTTCTTATGTCACAGCCTACTCTTTTTATTTTCCTCTCTCATTCTCTCTCAGTCACGCTTTCTCTCTCTCTCCCTCATCATGTACATGGAAATCAGATCGATATGACAAACACCACAGAATGGCACGATCCAGATCGATTGTCAAAATGGAGGCGCGTTTCCAGTGACCGACTGTATCCCTGACGCAGTTGTGGATCACTGAGGCGGTGGATTGTCCATCTGGAATTTTTAGAATCCGCTTTAAGTGGAGCTCTAAATTTCCTGGACTGGGAGCTATCCACAGATGACCTGAGCGGATGCTTCCTGCCTGGGGCCTTCCCACTCCAGCTGGTGGGTGAAAGGCTGCTGGCCCTTACGTAACATTATGACAGCAGTGACTCAAGGCTGAGTGGTGTCACACATTCAGCGGTGTGTGTGGTGACGGGAATCTCAGGCACAAGCCGTCCTCACTTGCCGGAGCAAATGTCTTGTGACACTGATACACTCATTTTCAAATGTCAATGCATTAGGAGATGAGAGTGATCCAACTCAAAAATGAAACTTTCAACCTGGACCTGAAGCAAGCATTTTGGCTTGTCATAGTGCCAGAGACAGGGAATTTACTAAGATATTGCTTGCTGTAATGATGTAGAAAAGCATTATGCCGCAGAATCTATGTTAAGGTCTGCTGAACAAGTCCCCGTGGCTCTGTCTGATGTGACAAATTGCCATAAAGCACTCTCCCTCATCTAGCTACTGTGGATGAATGTCTGATAACAACGTATTCCTCAGCTCTTAATGTCTGTTATGGCACTTGTACCTTCCACGTGCCTTTCCACTGCCTCTCCTTGTGAAAACGAATCAGCCATTTGGAGCTGTAATTATGGGGAATGATGAATAAGTAAGTCCATTGTGTGACAGATCATTAGAGGCAGAAAATATCTACATTAGAATATCTGCATGAGCCAAAAAACCCATGTCAGCTTTACATGTCTCCTTCTCTCACGTGCTCATCATCATCAGCTTCAGTACATAAGAGCCTGGGAGCTCAAACATCATATGTAATTAAAAATAGGATAGCGCATCTGAATGCTTTTACTAAATAGCTTCTCCCCTGTCTTTGCTTTGTCCGTCATTAAGATGACTTAATGACACTCAGTTGACTTAGTATCTGTCATCCTGCAGATGATTCACAGGAGTTTCTGCACACATTTGGTCTAAAAAACGTATGTATACAAACAAGTATGATCACAAACCAAGAAGCTCTCACACGTGTTAACACTGACACACAGTGCAATAAAACAAACTGTGTGAAACCCATTTTGCATATAAGAGGTTTATCAGAAGCTACATGTATTGACATAATATATAAAATACAAATGCATTACAACAACATACTAAGATATTATTCATAATAGAGGTAGAGTCCTTTACTGATATCAACTTATGAATGAAATTGTTATTGATAAATAAATAAATAAATAGACGCAGATGCTGGTAAAGAAATACTCACACTTCAAGAGGAAGTCTATTTAAATGCATATCAGCATATCAGCTTATAGAAAAAAAATGGAATTGTCACATCTGCACGGCCAGTGTCTCAGCCCTGATTACAGATTTAATTTCTACATAACAAATACAGAAGAAACTACTGTAGATTCAACACTTCTAGCAGGATAACATTTCTCATCTGGAAACTTGCAGAGGAAGAAATTCTGAAATTGGTCTATTAAACGGCGAGGAAGAGCTGACCTCCCACCTCTTAAAAAACCCCACTGAAATGTTCAATTCAAGAGGTATTAAGAAGTAAGTATAGGGTTGGGTCGAGGTTATGAATAAGCTTTAGAGTAGGGGAAAGCACTAACCCTGGTCAGTGTCCTCTCAGAGCGTCATTTAAAATTAAAACTCCACACTCACCACTGCAACATACAATGACATCTTTCTGCCTTCTGAGCAGAGCAGTCTCCGGGACAAGACTCTCAACAAAAAACACTTGTGACTGAGCAGTGAGAAGACACGTGTCCAGGAGGCTGTTTACCCAAGGAAGACATTTCCATAGAAGCACACCCCATCCTGCTGCCTCTCCCCAGCCTGGTCCACCAGATCAGGGAAATACGGCCCGACACACGCATTTACAGCCTCCCTCAGGTCGACAGGAAGTGACCTCATCCTTCTCTCATTCTCTGCCAGGGCCTCTAGATTGAGCTGCACACAGGTGGAGGTGAGAAGTCAGAGAAAGAAATCTGAAAAGGCCTCTCTTTGCACCATATTATTATCCCTATAGATACTTACAGGTAGATGTTGCCTAGCAGCCTGCCAGGGTCTAAATCATCCCCCATTAAATGAAATAGCTGATTTATAAACTATATGGCCAAAGCCATGCTGTTGTAGTAACATTTATGACAACAGACAGTTATTGTATGTACCTAAAGAAGTGTGTTTACCTTTGTGTGTGTGTGTGTGTGTGTGTGTGTGTACAGTACCTGATTGGCTAGGCCCTTAATATGATCCAATGTGGCCATTTGCCTCTTCACCAAAGCGTTCTGCTGAGGGCTGCTGTCAGTGGACTAGAAGAATACATGAAGAGTATCAGGTCATTACATTGTGTACAGCTCTGGTTCTGTGTGAACTCAGGAACTCCAACCTGAGAAGACCATCAACATTGTGACGACAAAACAAAACAAAAATCACTGTATTCTCCACGCTGTGTTCTCAAGTGTCAAGCTTTCACCGTGCTGTGATCTTCTAGGTATTATCAACTCTCAGATAATACTGAATGCATAAAAACATTTAATAGAATGCTGAACACACATTGTTTTCAGGTATTTGGACCAATCAGATTAATCCAAATACATTTCAGTTCAAACTTAGAAGCTATCGATTCAGGTCTGTTTGCAACGGAAAGTTGCAAAACCAAATCAGTATTTATTTATATTCTATATTTTTTAAATGCATCATTAAGTATCTGTGTTTAGAATAGATTAGATTCAACTTTATTGGCATTGAACAAGTACAAGTATAGTTCAACGTAATGCAGTTAGTATCTAACCAGAAGTGCAAATAGAAGAGGTCAAATAATGTACAAGTATTATTTAGGTGTATTACCAGTGGAATGTATAGATGTGCAATAAAGACAAATGCAGTACAAATGGCAATACTGAATGTGCAGTTAAGGCAAATAAAGGAGGGCGGAAAATGTAGGGGTATTAAGAATAGTGTATGTTACAAGTAGGATAATCGTAGTGTGGGTACAGATAGCAATTCTAAATGGGATTCTGGATGTGCAATCGAGGCATATTGAAGTTGTAATGTAGCATGTGCAACCGGAATGCAGAGATAGCAGCAATGAGGACCCAGAGGTAGACGTGTATGTGACAACTGTAAAAAAGCAAGTAAGATGACAATTCTAAATGTGCAAAGAGGCAAATTGAATGTACAAGGTGCATGTGCAACTGAAATGCAGGGATAGCAGCAGTGGGGTTCCCGAAGTAGACACGTACCAGTAACCAGTAAAACCTCAATTTTCAGACTTTGCAAGGCAGAGTCAGAGAAGTTCAAAGGGAGTAGTGCAACAAGGTCCCGGAGAGGAACGTGGGGAGGAGGGAAGTTAGTAATGGGTTATAGAGTTCACAGAGCTTAAGCTTTTTCAGTTGAATCATAGGTATGTCTACTTCTGTATCCACTGATAACAAACCTTCATGTTGAGATTAATGGAGGCTGACCTAAAGCTATAGACAACAAAACTCATGAATGCTGCTTTTCATTTTTGGACAGAGGGAATATATGAATGAAAGTAGTGAATATAGTAGCATTCATTACAAAATTATAATCCCTTTCAGAGAATCATGAAAGGGCTAAAACATGTTATTAAACACCCTATTTAGATAGATTGAAAGAAGTTGAATTGACAGGGCAGTGTGTCAGATACAGTTGAGATTGATTTTGGTGAGCTAACATGGTGAAGCATTGAAGAGAACAACACCACAATCTCTCTGTCTCTGAGTCATCTCTCAACAAGTGCCATGTCCTCACTTTGTGTAAACAGCCAGTCTTTTGGTCAGGGCATCTGTGTGTTTGTGTTTGTCTCTACGTGTGTGTTTGTCTATGTGTGTGTTTGTGTCTATAAGTGTGTGTGATCCAGGTTTAGCAATATGTGAGGATCAGAAGAACATACAATGATTGTAAAATCCAATAAATCAGACGGCAGATGTTTTTTAGCAGGCCCCTATTAGGAAACTGCTGTTTCCTGCTTTGGGGTTCGGTAAAGGGTAAAACATACAATTGAGGTTAGTGTCAGAAATGAGGTAACTTTTAGGTTTTGGCATCAAGGTTTTGGTTCAAGGTTTGTGTTACGTGTTACGTCAAGGTTAAAATTAGGCACAAAAGTTAGGTTATTATGGTTAAGGTAAGAGTGAGTGAGCGAGAGAGAGGGAGAGATGGAGTGTGAGAGAGAGAGTGGGAGTGTGAGAGAGGGAATGAGGGAGTGAGAGAGAGAGAGATGTGGTAGGATTTGTAACAAACCTACAGTCTCTGTGCCCTTACCATTTAGTAATTTCAACGACAGAGAAAGAGAGACACAGGGTGAGAGAGAGAAATTTAGAGAGCGCGTGAGAGAGTGAGAGAACGAGAGAGAGTGCACGTGTCAGCATTTGAGGACAGAGGGAGGTCATGTGAATGAGTCAGACGCCTGTGCACAGAACACTTGTGCAAAAGCTCCCTGCCAGTCTATCACAGTAGATGACAATGAAGACAAATGAGAAAATGTCTCTGCATGGATGTGGACAGCACTGCAATAATAGGTGACACGTGTACATCCAAGTGTTGCCATTGAAGTAATAGACCTGAGCAATCTACTGTATGGCTTTAGGCTATTCCTTGCCCAGCACTGTAATGGCTTCTTCTATTTCAACAAAAGATATGTACTTGCCACTATATCAGTTTGGGCAGACTCCTCAGCCAGGTCCACGCTCAAAGCCCTTTTCAGCCTAAAAGAGAATTTCTGATTGGTTATGTTTTGCCAAGCGCAAGCAGTTGTACTTTCAACAAATGTATATGCCATAAATAACATGTCCTTGTTCTGTTACTGTGTAGATCAATTCCATAGACTTTCATCTCACCTTGCTTTGTCCAAACTGGAGCGTTTTGATTGCCCTTTCTTTTTTGTTTTCTTAGATTCACTTGGGGAGGAAACAGAACAATTGTCACTGAGGCAGATTTTGAGGCCATATGAGTAGTCTGCTCTCGGCCCGTTACACATTCCAAAAGAAACGTTTTATGGAAACGGACAGTAGGAACTAGTTCAAGCTCATATGTATTAACTGGAAGAAGGTAGATGGTGTTCCAGTGTCTGTTTGATGAGTTAAAACAGGAGCTGCCTCATCCCATAACCACTGTTTGAACTGAGGGCTGACCTGAGTTCACCATCTGCCAGCTGGAGACATTGGATCATATGTGTCTGTTATATAAATACACTTACACAAACTCGCTCCCACGTACACACTGGTTGGCTTACACACACACACACACACACACAAGCAAGCATGCCTGCAACAAACACACATACACACAAAAACACACGTTTGCCCACCTCTCCAGATCGTTAAGTTCACTGATGTGTCTCTCAGTGGCCATCTCTAAAAGCTTGGCTAGTTGCTGTCAGTTACATGGGAAACAGGAAGTATTAGTGATAGAGTGGCCAGCAGTATTGAGTACAAAACAGACCTTGTGGAAGTCTACACCTAAATGTATTTGAGACCTCATCTTCTAAACGTTATCCGTTATGCAGTGTTTCCAATAAAACAACTACAGTAACATAACTTTCGCACTGCACTTGCAAGAGCTTGGATTGAATATGATGGGAGAAGTTGCTGTCGGATGCTCTATTGGCCTAACAGTCCTGGCTGGTCTATTTCCTAAGTGGCAAGGCCACGACCCAGAGAAAATTACCTGATTGACCTCTATCTTATGTAGATCCAGAGCTTATGCTAAGAGCACCCCAGAGCACCTGGCTGTGATGGATAATCGATATTATCCTACAAGCCTGGCTTCCGGCCATTTGGTGAATGCACAGGGCTGACTTGCTCTGGGGTCCAGATTGCATTGAGCCATGCAGGTGTAGCTGTGTGAATGAGTCCCAGTTTTAGGTGAAGGCAGAGGAAATCAATAGATGTGTTGAACAAAGCCAAGAAGGTTGTATGCTGAGGGTGGTGAGGGTGGTTAAGTTGAGGTGCTCTGTGCACCAGGGGTGAATCGGTGGGAATTCCCTACACACTGTTGTGACCAAACAATTATCTTACCTGAACTGCTTGTCCAGCACATAGAAGCAATGTAAAAAGAGAGACATCCTTCAATAAGACCTATAAAAACAACTAATTCTATAACATTGTGTATAAAAACATACTTCTCTCTGGAAGAGTTTGCCTGCGCTGTACCTCTGTGGCATGTTGCTCTTTCTTCTTCTTCAGCTGATCACACTGCTCCACCCACAGAGCTCTGAGCTCCACCTGAAGCCTCTCCTTCTGCTCCCTCACCCTCTCCACCTTGGAGTCAGGCCCTGCTGTCTCACCTCCTCCACTGGGACACACAGTCAAACCGTCAGAGACCAGGCGCTAGACACGACATGACACTGAACAACATGGAAAGGATTCTGTTGTTGATCCCTACAGCACGGTTCAGAGACGGGTGGATGAACTCTGTAAGCTCAGGAGGCTCTACTCTACATCACCGAATAGACATCTGTCCTTTCATCCCAGTTTCAGTAAGCTCAGATGAATGAGGACGTATGGGATGTTTTTCCTGATGATCTAATCGGTTCAGGAACAGATCTTAAGGTTTGGAAATACAAGGTGGCATGTAGTCTAGTTATTACAGCATTGCCTCAGTCACTGGCAGTTGGCTAGCTTGATATCCTGTTGGCGTGCCCTTGAGCAAGGCGGATAAGTCAAATTGTGCCAGCGTAGCCACTGATTTTGTCAAACCTGGCCACCCATGAAATTATCTGAGGAGGTCTCAGGCAAAGTTGGGATATGCAATAATAAGTCATTACGCTTATTATTCATGCAAAGCTTTGTATGTTCATCCACCAGTAGTAAATGTTTCTATTTAAACACATATTTTAATTTAGAGGATCCTCAATTTAGTAACCTACCAAGAAGAATACATAAGCTAAAGGATATTATAAATCTCCCTGAAATCAATTAATATTGCTCTAAATATAATTTGGTTTAATTAAATAGGCTAACAGAAAAATAAAACCAGAACGGATGCCGTGTCAGCCACCACCACCTAGTGAGCATCATTAGAACTAGTTGTATTTCCATTACTCTGATTTCTTCATGGAGTTCTTTTTCTTGAGGGCTTTGAATGTGTCACTGTATTTCTGGATGAGCTCCTCTCCTTTCTTCAGGAACTTTTTCTCCAGTTCCTTAATGTCTTTCTGCTGTCTTTTTGTGACTTTTATGAAGCTCTTGTGCTGCAGCAGCTCCTCACAGGGAACCGTGGACACTTCTGAAGGATAAAAAACGCAGATTGTTGTTGGAGGATATTTTTTATATGCTGATATACGCATTTTCTTTACAACTATATTCTGGGCACAAAAGAGAATCTGGTTTTCACCTTCATTGGTATCTAGAAAGGTGGAGCCCTCAAGCGGCAGGTTGGATGAGCTGGCCTCAGATGGTGAGACAGGAGCAATACCAGAGTCAGCCACAGGAGTGGACTCAACATCTGGATCAGGTTGTGGGATGACACCAGGGGTTACATCTAAAATGGAGTCAAGATTTGTAGTGGCATCAACATGACTACTTGGGTCGGAAAGAGAAGTGGCATCAACCTTGGGGTGAGCAGTCAACTCGGTGGCTGGTGTCGGCTCTTGGTCAAGCCCAGGGTCATCACAAAGAGCCAAATGCTCTGGAACTTCGTCAATATTCTGGACGGGTTCAGCAGATGTTGGTGTCTGTGACAGGGAGTCCATGTTGGGGTCAGGCTGTGGAGGTGCTTGTTTAGGAGTAGATGAACTGTCCTGGGAACCAGTGGTGGCATCATCTTCCTCCACTGTTGAGGGACTGAGGTATGTGGGGACCTCTTCAGGAGTAGATGAAGAATCCTGGGTAGCATCATCTAGCTCCATTGTAAAAGAACTGAGGTATGTGGGAACTTCTTCAGGAGTAGATGAAATATCCTGGGTGGCATCATCTAGCTCCACTGTAGAATGACTGAGGTATGTGGGGACCTCTTCTGGAGTAGATGAAGAATCCTGGTTGGCATCATCTAGCTCCACTGTTGAAGGACTGAGGTATGTGGGGACCTCTTCAGGAGTAGATGAAGAATCCTGGGTAGCATCATCTAGCTCCACTGTAGAAGGACTGAGGTTTGTGGGGACCTCTTCAGGAGTAGATGAAATATCCTGGGTAGCATCATCTTCATCCACTGTAGAGGGACTGAGGTATGTGGGGACCTCTTCAGGAGTAGATGAAGAATCTTGGGTAGCATCAACTTCCTCCACTGTAGAGGCTTTAACCTCAGGTTCTAATGGATAAACATAAGCAAAGAGCATCGTGGAATACAAAACAGCATCCATTTTCACATACTGCAATCAAACTCTACTGAAAAGACGCTGTGGCCCTACACATCATAAAACAGCCTTGATTACCGATTTCTTTAGGTGTAGCCATCTCTCCCACAGTCTGTTCTCCATTGACAAGGGGCATCTCATATGGGGAAATGTAATCTGCTGACGACTGTTATGGCAGAGTACAAGACCATCAAACCCATAACAAAGACATTACTGAACTGGTTTGTTTTGAAATTTTCAATAAAAATAAAACTCTTTCTGATTCGGATTATAATTATGTATTCACCAAAGCCTTTTTCACTTCTGGAATTATTTTACTACGAACGTGTTTTGAAAGGATGAAGACCTTGGGAGTTTTCCGGTGGATCAATTAAGTTTGTTTTGGCAATGATTTACCTCTGTTGTCTTTGATGTCTTCTCGGAATTCTTTGTTGGGTTGAATAAAGCATCTGTGAAATCTGAGGCAGAGCACAGCACTAGAAAATTACACAATGTTACAGCGCTGTTTCATAATCAGTACCCAAGTGCAAATTGATTGTGAAATGAATTACTCTTAATGCATCATCTATAGGTGTAAGTCCTACCTTCAGAAGTGTACCTACCAGCAAAAGCAGCAGGGATGTAGTCCTTGACCTCAATATACACAAAGAGAGCAGGCAGAGTGAGTGGCATGTTGCTCTCGCTACGCAGACAAATGTGTTGGAAGCCTGCAGGGCACAAACCCCATGAATCAATCAGACAGAGGTGGAAACCTTCCGACTCAAGGTTTTCCTGAATCAGCCTCATGTTCTGAAAGACTGGGCGAAAGTGCAAATGTTAAACCCAAGAAATAGGTAATATGTCCCATGCTGCAATATCTGCCTGTGAAGCCTTAAACTCTCAAAACAGTAACAAAATCAAGTTAATAACACATTACAGGAGTAATAACAATACTTAACTAGGCTGATGGCAACCAAGTGGTAGTCCAACTGACCTGACTGAAGGGCCTCAATGGGAACAATCCTGTGGCCCAGAAACTTTCCTCCCTCTTCGTAAACAGCAATCCTAAGGGAGGCCATGTCCGGAAGCAGGATCTGTTCCCACAACAATAGGTTTCACGCTTCTGAATGGTGCTCAACAATGCACATGTTTGATCTGGTAAAAAGAACTGTTACATGAAGTGAATAAACATACTTTCTCAAAAACAAAGGGTTCTTCGTTCCATACTGGGTTGATGGCATTGGCTGTGGAAGACCACTTGGTTCGGTACTTCTTCTTGGGGTCTCCTGGCAACCCAATGATCTCCACCTCTACGCCTGTCTTCACATTCTTGTCTGACAGAAACTGACCTGAGTAGATCTGTAGGGAAATATAAAACGAAATATATAAATAT
Organism: Esox niger; assembly: GCA_016801105.1. NCBI lineage: Eukaryota > Metazoa > Chordata > Actinopteri > Esociformes > Esocidae > Esox > Esox niger. The sequence continues at coordinate 69,654 of JACXGJ010000833.1, read as the reverse complement.
ATCCATATATATCACATATAACACATTCTTGAAAAGTACTGTAAACACCATAGATACAGGCCTGTATACACATCGACAGTCCACTCACAGTAGACTATCACTAAACGGAAATACTCAGCCAAGACAAACACATGCACAGGAAGAAAGTGAGAGAGCCTCAGTGTTCATTTGTCTCAAAACAAATTACAACCAGTTGGAGTGTAAGTTAAACTGTGGACAATGATCAAGACAATTATCAAGTCCAAAATGTATCTTATCTCATTTGTAGGCAGACAGAGGACAGTGATTTTGCTGCCAAAGCTGTGGACCCCAGAACATCTAGTCCACACAGCCGGGTTATTTCAAAAGAGCTGTTTTAAATGTCCCCTACAAAGCCAGAATCAAGGACACTAAATTGTACAGATGGCTGTTGTTATGTCTATAAGACTGGAGTAAACATCACTTTTAAAGTGACATGCCTTGATGGTTAGTGTGTTGGCCACGATGGTGTCGATCCTGTCACAGTAGGGGTCAAACTTCTTGTCACTACGTCGGAGGAGGTCATGCTTGAGGAGGTAGCCTGTCCTTCCATTGAATTCAAATAAAGCCATGTTTAGCTGCATTGGGAAATCTGGAGAGAAAAAACAACAACCACATATGTTCAGTTTCTTCATTTCTAATACAGCAGCATATTGTCATGGAAAATGGATCTCCATTTTTAAGGCATGTTCAGTAGTTTGTATGACTGAAACTTGTGCAACAGCGACCTGCTGTGGAGGATAAAAGAAACACATACACTTCCATTCATGTTGAAGGTGGCATTATTTCTATGAATTGTTTACATTTTATGATTTTGTTGAAGGAGTGTTTTACTATTTAAACTGTGCCACAGACACTGATTAGCCAAAACATTATGACCACTCACAGGTGAAGCGAATAACGTTGATCATCTCCTAACAAGGGCAGATAAGAGAGTAAGCGAACCATCAGTTCTCTTATTCAATGTGTCAATCTGATTGAGCATCTTTGGGATGTGCAAATCCAATCCACGGCCAATGTACCTCGCAACTTACAGGACTTGAAGGATCTGCTGCTAATGTTTTGGTGCCAGATACTACAGGACACCCTCAAGGGTCTTGCAGAGTCCATGTCTCGCCATGCCGGACCAACAACATATTAGGCAGGTGGTCATAATGTTTTGGTTCAACAGTGTATAAATAATATCATCAGCTTCACCTTGAACCATTTGAAGTCTTGTCAATCTGAGAGTTAATGCTTGACAGATCATACAAATCAATTTTTATGTTGTGTTATACTGACCAGGTGCTGAAGTTAAGTTACCCATGGTGTGGGTAGTTTAACTAAGTTACCCATGGTCTGGTAGTTTAACTAAGTTACCCGTTGTCTGGTAGTTTAAAAAAGTTACCCATTGTCTGGTAGTTGAGTGCCACCATCTGGCAGCCGGCATTCCAAAAGGGCTGAGGATTGTAGTTGGAAGAGTCCATTCTGGTTCCTTTGGGGTAAATCCTGCTCATCTGCCTCTTGTTATATCTGGATTGTCATGTTAAGGAGCTGAATATTTACTGTGTGTTGAAGACAACTATTATGACCGGAAATAAATACACTTTGATGGTAATTCAGTAAGTATTAATAGTAAACAATGGGTACTCCACAAACTCCACGGCATTCTTGGAGATCATGCTCTCCCCTTTCGTCTCCACAAATGATGAGATGAGGTAGCTCTTGTTTTTCTCTGTCCACAGAAGAATGTTAGTTTCCATCCACAACAACAACCACATAAACAGGTGAATACAACATTCATCATTAAGGATTTTTAAGAAAACCTGCATCTCTCATTCCTATTACTGTAGAGCATAGGTGTCAAACTCTTTTAGCCCCGGGGTGGTCACACTAAAAAGGTGAAAATGTTTCTTGGTCAAATCTGGCAAAAATAATCCTGTACCCATAGCTTTTGCATTCATACAGTTTTCAGGGGATGTTGCCTACAAAATATAAAACTGTATGAATGTAGGATAATTGTAATATAAATTGTATACACTGTTTTTATTGTGGTCACTTGAAAGTGTGATCCACAAACACAAAGCAGGCTGGATTGGACCAAATCTGGGGCCAGATGGTATGTGCCCCTGCTACTGTACAGTGGTCCTGGTCAACTAATTCAATAACTGAATCCCCTTAACATCCGCCAATCATTACTCACTTCGGGAGTTTTCAAAAGAGATGAATTTAGTGGGTTGGATGTAGTTGACAATGGCAGACATCTCCTCATATGCTGTGACTTCCTGTCCTGCTGTTCCCTAGAGGATAGACAGGAAGTTAGCTCCTCTCTGAAAGAAAAACTATCATAGTAATAAGAAAAAGAACCATCATATAACTCTACCTCATCAGAGTTCTTCATCTTTTCCTCATCCTGATCTTCATCCTCCTGCTGTTCTTCTGGGTCGTCTGTAATGGTCACCTCCCCAGTCACGGTCAGCTCTCCCTCTGGACATAAGTCACATTCAGCCAGTCCTCATTACAACCAGGTGGATATAAGTCACATTCAGACAGTTCTCATTACAACCAGGTGGATAAAAGTCACATTCAGACAGTTCTCATTACAACCAGGTGGATATAAGTCACATTCAGACAGTTCTCATTATAACCAGGTGGAGATAAGTCACATTCAGCCAGTCCTCATTATAATCAGGTGACAGCATTATCAGTACAGTAACCAACACACAATGTTATTAGGTTTGTATCCTGTACAACACACCGGTTACACACTGGACTTCAGGGTTAGCGGGCACATCCTGGCTGGGCACCGGGCCAGGGCTAGCTGGGACTGTGGTCTGGTCCAATCCTGCTGTCTTCTTTGGACTGGTCTGGTTTGGTTTCTCCTGGCTGCCTTTTTTGTTTTTGATTATGATCTTGCCCATGAGCTCTGCTGGGCTGGGGATCTGCAGGCCAGGCTTCAGCTGCTCAGTTAAGAGCACAGAGAAGAACACATACTTCAGGAAAGGATGTCAGGCAGGCATGTACAAAAGGCACACAAACCAAACTATTATACCATTTAATTTGCCATTACTTTCAAAGTCATTGAAGTAGTTCTAGACACAGTTGGGTATTGGAATGTACTTGAATAACACTTGGAAAGTATTGGAAAATGCTTACACTTGTTATACCAGGATGATGACAGAAATCAAGCTGGTGTCAGTTTAAAAAACGTAAAAATAATAGTAAGTGGAAAAGTGTCCAGTAGTCTGTGAGGAGATTGGATTGAAAGACTACTGTGTTGCTCTGGGTGACCATATTCTGAAGAAAATAGAGACCTCATTTAGGGCTACCCAAGGTTAGAATTTAAGATATGTAATATTCGCTTGTACACAATACCTCTTAACAAGACTGTTAGAAAGCATTGTGTTCAGTTTCACTGCTAAACTGATGTAAGAAAGCTATACGTCTTTCTACTCCATGTCTCCAGATGATCTTTGTCTTATAAAACAAATAAAAAAACGAATACAAAACAAGGCCAAGCAGTGGTGGATTGGAGGGCCCGTGGTGGGTTGGGGGCCCGTGGTGGGTTGGGGGCCCGTGGTGGGTTGGGGGGCCCGTGGTGGGTTGGGGGCCCGCGGTGGGTTGGGGGCCCGCGGTGGGTTGGGGGCCCGCGGTGGGTTGGGGGGCCCGTGGTGGGTTGGGGGGCCCGCGGTGGGTTGGGGGCCCGCGGTGGGTTGGGGACCCGCGGTGGGTTGGGGGGCCCGCGGTGGGTTGGGGACCCGTGGTGGGTTGGGGGACCCGTGGTGGGTTGGGGGGCCCGTGGTGGGTTGGGGGCCCGCGGTGGGTTGGGGGCCCGCGGACCCTCGTACATGTCTTCGGTGGGTATCTCTCATCAGGTTGGAGCCACGCCTCAGATTTGGGTTATTCACGCAGGATTTATTTTTGAAATACTTTACTCAGTATGGTTTCTCCCATTTAATTGTATGATCACTCTCTCTTAGGCCAACACTGAATGGTTGATATTCCGTGCATATGGTTTGTGTTTTGTGCAATAGCCTTGTGATGAGGCTAGTCCATCTCTGACAGTCAGTCTCACTCACAGGGTAATTCTCCAGAGGATCCTTTAGAAGCATATCTCCAAATATGGTCCTACAGTAGTTGGCCATTTTCTCCTGCTGCTTCACCCTGGAAAAACAAGGTGGGAAAGCACATAGCTTTGACATGATGTGTCTACATACAGGTTACATACAATATTTACAGTCACATCAAATTACAAAGACCATCCAAAACAAAAGTTTGCAATAACATTTGAATTATCATTGTGGTATGGGGAAAGTCAATACATGTTTTAATCGATAAATTCTATCTGAAAAGAGTGGTAAAATTGAGCTTTTTACGAGTCCACGTGATTTTCAAAGGAGAGGATGACTGGGTATTGGGAGGTCTTGAATGCGCTCTCTGCAATGGCCTCAATCACATCCTGTCAAACATACAGACAGACAAACTTATCAGGGCCAATCATTTAATTTGCTCTGGGACATACTAAGGAGGCTTGACACACAGCATGACTGGCAATACCAACTCAACAATAAATCACACCCATTAAACAAGAGGGAGACACGTGACGTGACATCAGGCTGGAGGAACGTGTGATAACAAGATATGCTGAGGTCTTTGCTTTGGGCTGTATGCCACTAGCGGTAAACACATGCATGCACCTGCAGTCTGATGGGTACAACAACTAAATGCAACAAAGAACTAATTATGTTCAATGTTAATGCATGTCAACATACTGTAGATGTTGTTAGCCTGAATTTACAATTTTCAATTCATGTCAATGGGGACTGGAGGGTGAGATGTTTTACTTAGTATTATTTTCATTGGTGATCTACCTCCTGAAACACAAACCACAAAACTTTGATGAAATCTTTATTCAGTGTTTAATAAAGGTTTCACCATGATTTCACTTTTGAATTGATCAGTGAGCTAAATATTAAGCTGATCAGACAGCCACTGCAAATAAAGCATTGTATTCTGTGTTTTTTCTTCTTTAAAAAATATTTGATGGGTGGATTATAACTTTAAACATGTTCAGATAAAAAGCCTCCTGGACTCAGCTGTCTAATCCAAAGACCATGTGTGAAGTTGTCAGTTCTTTATAAACATTTGTGTGTGTATTTAAAGAATAGACTTTCAGGTATTTTTCCACTAGCAAAGCCCTTCACCTATTGGGAAATGTACTAGAGTATGACAAATTAAAAAATACCATAAAAAAACAGTGAACCGATGTCTAAATAAAATTCAAACAAACACCAGCTGCCAAACTCTTTTGCACATTTAAACATTTCTTTGGATTTGTTTGGGATATGAATGGGTTAAAGTGGAGTTCTGGGTTCCCTTAAATGGTAGTGTTGAGTGAGGAGAGGTTGCTGTGCTTTGTGCGTGCTCCACTACCCATGTCCAACATGACACTCTGCACTGTGTCTCCGTGGACACCTGCTGGCAGAGCCACAAAGGAAGCTATCACTGTGAGATGTGTAGCAGTGGCTACTTCCTGGTAGACTGGTACTGTCAACGCTGGGTCTGGACTACTGTTGTGGAACAGTAACAGCCAGGGTCACAACATTTGTGACACTTCATCTTGGTTGTCTCTGGGTGTTAATGAATCAGGGAAGTGTTTATGACTACTGCTAATCTCTTGTGGACAGGCTATGTAAGCCAACATGGTATTGTGGATTTGTCAGGAAATAGCGGTTTGCGTGAGATAGTGAGCAGCCTTAGTTCTGGTTCCACACATCCGTTTTTTTTTTAGTTTGAGGGGAGATTAGCCCTGTAGACTTGCTGAGAATTTCCTGGGAAAAAGTGCAGTGCTTTGTTATGATTCCAATCTCACCTCAACACATTTGGAACCAGATCTTATTCAAGCATCTGACCAATACAGCAAGACTTTAGTTCTGGGTTAACCAAGTTTAGAGGACTACAAGAGGGCTCAACAGTGGGTGTATTGATTATTGATTATTGATCATTGTGTAGGATTGTCGTCCAGTATAGCCTTAGTGTAAGTGTTAAGGCTCAAAGACCCCGACAAAAATAGCTTACAAATTCCTTGAAAATGTGTGAATATTTATTGGACCACTCCATTTTCTGGCACTGAGAAATGAGGACTGACTGACACCTGACCTTGAACAGGATCTCAGTCGTCATGGTGAAGCCATGTGTGATGATGGGCTCTTCATCTGGTGGCTTTCCTTTCCAGCAGTCCAGCTCCAGGCAACGGCAGCCGGCCAGCAGACACTGGCGGTACATCTCCGGGGACGACACTCCGGAAAACTGACCAGCTGTGGAGGGAGCAATGTCTTATTACAATCTAGAGACATTAAAAGTATTATTAAATCCATAGTCTGTACACAGTCATTTAACTTAATGAATGAGCCAGATTGTCTACAACAATTATGCTATACTTTACTTAGCGTTTCAAAAGGAGGCCATAATAAAGGATGCATTCGATTTAACAACCTGAATCAAGGATGTTCTGTAAGCAGTTACAGTTTTTAGATAATGTAATCAATTTACAAGACCTCTAGGGGACAACTTTCTGGGTGCTCGGGGTGTCTGTAATTGTCTCTGGCCCCTCTTTGATGTGAGCTCACTTTAAATACATTTGATTAAAATGCCTAAAATGTTAAACATAATGTAGCATCTGGCAGAGTCTCGAACTCATGATCTTTAGCTCCCCAGACGGGCGAGTTGTGGAGGTCGCTACACTACCCCCAACAAATAGGACATTGTGCACTCACTTTTCACTATACCAAGTCCATAACAGGAGACTCCAATGGCTATCCAGGTCAATCCCACTTCTGACACCAATGTACCTTTTGTTGGGCAGTGTCTCAAACCCACGACCTTCAGCTCCCCAGACTGGCGCACTACCCATTGCTCCAAATATTTATTTAATATGAAAGGTTTCTACATTACATTTTCTATATGTTTTTTATACATTGGTTTATTTTATGATACATAGCTGGGCACAGTTTATCAAAAAGGTAACTTTGCTAACCAATAATGCATTCACCAAAAAGTTAACTTCGACTACAGTTAATCAGTCAAATTGTTACAAATGTAATGGAAGTTAGCAATAAATGTTAACGTTCATTTTTATTATAAAAGAAGAAATCATTCTTAGGGTATTGTGTAGTTCCTTCCATTGGATTCCTGACTCAGTCAAAAGACATTAATGTCCTCCTTTTCCGTCAAGGCGAGGCAACGTAAAGTGACGTTGAAGTTATTATATTTTGGAAAGTCTCGCCCCAGCATAACAACGAATAGCCAATCCATTTCTCTAGAGAAACATTCTTTGCTGGCCAACCATAATGTTTACAACGCACAAATAAAGATAATTGTTTGAAGAATTGCTTAATTATTTGAAAATAATGACAGGGTTTATCAGATGTATGTATTCTTTAGCCAGGTTACTAGAAACTGAATGACAATAAAAAAGCTACGATATATATTAATTAACCGTTTGTACTGTAAATGAACACTGTTACAATAAGTCTTAGCTGACAATGAAATTAGATTTCTCAAGAAGGCCATTCCATTTGTGTAGCTCTGAGTAGCTAATGATAAACAAGTTGAAATGTGTGTTATCTGATGTAAAGACTTTTGTCTGACCTGTCAGATAGGTGTTGTGGGAGGATTTTATGAGGTAGTGAGGCAGCGGTTGGCTCATGTCATGACACTTGGCCAACTTGTCCAGTATGACCACAGACGTCTCAGGCCCCATCAGATAGAGAAGCAGACCTTCTGGAGAAATCTGACCTATGGAATAAGATACATAATATAGTAGCGTTACACGTCTGTCTGCTATTAAACACTGGAAATAAAATACATTACGTGATGATTGTTTAACCAGCGATGAACTTGAATCAATCTTCTCATAAAGCAGTGATGGGATGATGTAGGCTTCGTTGTTTGTTCTCCTGTCTTGCAATGTGCTGTACTAACCAGGCTGTTTACGTGTGTCTCACCTCTGTTGGAGGAGCTGGGCTCATACTTTTCGATGAGAGACTTCACTTGCTCAGATCTGATTCTGGGGAAGAGCTCCTCATTGAGGCGGGAGTCACGCTGCTTCTCATTGATGAACTTGGCCAAGGTCTCCTTGGTCATGTAGGGCTTAGCCTTGGCAGAGCTGGGGGGGAACAATCAGGCCTGAATAATACATCAGCAGGATCTTACATTGGCCTGGTCCCAGCAAAAGTCTAAGCCAGGGAACTTAAGCACGAGCTGGACAGACTAACAGTGGAGACAGACAGAATGACCACGTTAGCATGTCGCTTACTAGGATGTGAAGATCTCATAGATCTCTGGTCGGGGGCAAAGACTCATCAAGAAGAGCTTGAAAGCAGCCTCGGTAAAGACATCTGGTTTCATAGTGTCGCCCTGAGAGAATACATACATTTCACTCACACGACAATGCACTGGCTCGTCTCAGACAAAGCCATTGCCATATATTCTCTAAATACTGGGATTTTAGATTACTCTAACCCACACCTTTCCAGTCACAGATTAGGTCTAGTCCTGGATTAAAAATCAAGCCCAATTGAAAATCTCTGTGGGAATTAGATTTTAGTCCTGGACTAAGGGTAATCTGAGTATGGGAAACCACCCCTGATTGTATAAAACACTGGGGTTTCTTTCTAACCTTTCCTTTGGGGAGGTGGGCTGAAGCCAGGGCACTCTCCACCCTTCTCTTGTCAGCTGGAAACATCTTGTAAATACTGAGTGTGAAAATATAGACAACACAAGAGGCTTGCATCTAGCATAAATTGACTGAAGCTTTTCAACTTCTTACATTTTATGTCTTAGCTTATATCAGATGGTATTATCCAGGGCTGTATACGTTTTGGGGTATGTCTTCTAACAATTATATATGAGATCGTTTGTCACTCACTTTTTGACAGGGATCTTGCCATCCTTATTGGTGTGAAGGGAGATGCGAATGTACCTAGGATGGAAAGCATAATCAAAACTATTTAAGCAAATTTACTTACTTACAACATAGTGAAACGTGGAGCTTCACTCACATTTTCTCCAGGAAGACTTGTCTGCATGCATTGTTCCTTAACGGGTTGTAGGCAATGGACAGAATATCAGCAGCCCAGTTCTACAAAATTAGATCATAGCTGCATGAAAATGCAGTCTGGATGTTCTACTGATAATAACTGATTTTGTTGTACCACTAGAGGGCATAGAGATGATTGGTTTGTCAGGTAGACAACAAATAGTTATTTTTATTGTTTCATTTAAAAGGGATATTGCAGCCATAAGCTCATAAAGTGTGTGAGGACAGAGGATGCTTTGATGTGGAAATGAAGGCTTGTGAGTGGTTAGTGCGTTACAGCCATTCTGGAAACAGACAATGGCTAATATTTCTTGAAGATTTGTTGGTGGTAAGGTGATGCTGATAATCAAATGTACATACATGTGTTTATGTGTATGACATTTTGAGTTCTGTTACAAACAGTTTATGCAGTATGAGCTTTTAAGTTACAATGCTGTGACAAGTAAGTGATATAATAATAGCATTATAATGACCATTGCTGTACCTGTGTCACTTTCTCCTTGTAAGCAAAGAAGTTGAGGTGAGTCAAATTCACCATGTCAGGGCCTGTGACTACAGTCAGGGTTTTGAGTAGATGGTCACTGTTTGGAAAGTCCAAGTTGAACACGTTCCTGATTTTAGGGTGCTGTTGATTAGAACAGACAGACATTTGGAAGATACGCTGTTGTCGCTGTTATCAAAATTATTATAATCATGTTAGCAAAGCATTCATTTTATGTTGTTATTCTCTCTATCTTGCATAAAGTAAAAAGGTAAATAATTTGACACTTTCTTGTCGTCCCTCCCATCCTTCTCTCTATGTCTGTTTGAAGAGGGGGGAAATGAGGCCTGCTGTACCCTGGTATCTGTTTTCCATACACAGGACACCTGGGACCTCAAGCCGGACCAGACAGGCAAATCAGGACATGAAAACATCAGACCAGAACAGAGAAACCTGAGAGCAGCAGCTCAGCACGGGAACTGGGGTAGTCCTAGCTATGTTCTCAACTACTACAGTACAAACAGATCAATGATCCAGGTCCTAGCTGTGTCCTCAACTGCTCTTCTACAAACAGATCAATGATCCATTAATGCAAATTTGATACTGTATACTTGGCTTACTGAATAGAAACAGATCTATTTGAAGGCAGGACGCAGTATAGCCAACATAGATAAACGGCACACCCGCTACAGGGATGACATTGTTTATTCCCTTGGCAATAGCTTTGACCTGTGACCTCCCAAGCAGTATGGAGTCATAGCTGCATACTGAAACTCTCTGGAGACAGCTGAGGGTGGGAGCAAGCAGTGGGAGAGATTCAAACTGTCTAACTCAATCATCTCTCTACAGCTTGATATGCTGCACAGAAATGGCAACGAGAGGCTCTCTGGCTTTGCTGCAATCAGATCACCAACACTGTCTTGCGATGGATATGTGTGCACTAGCATTGCATTTGTTTTTGCTTTAGCTAAATAGATTTCCCCTCAATTACACAGCACACATTTCAGAGTGCATACAGAGGTTTTGAATGGTGGGGAGATAAAGGATTGCAGTGTTAACTTGATCACTCAGCAGTTAAAGCATTACACCATAATGGAACTCACTTTAGGAAGTTTTGCATATTTTCCTGATCTGGTGTCTCTGATGGTTGCCACATCCAGGAACTCTGTCTCCTAGGAATGGGAAATTATAAAAAGATAACCAATTCATGCAAAAGTCTGAGAATTCAAATTGTGTTGTAACCCGTTTATTAACATAATTATTATTAAATTATTGCATTAAGAGATCATTAAGAGGCATCTTAGTGTTTCTCAAACCAATGTACGGCAGACTAGAAGGATCAAACGAGATAGAGACAGAGAAATAGAAAGAGAATGATTATAGGAAAGGAGTGCTATAGTAGAGAGAGAGATGGGCCATTAGTTATTTGCTTTTCAAATGGTAAAGAAAATGATTTGATTTCACTTAATTTTTAGTTTCTGTTACAGAGCCTTTCCCTTCCAATTAGCTTACATAAAAATGACTGTTGAAAGTGCTAATAAATTTCCAAATGAAGTAACAAGGTTGACAGTAACAGGGTTCTGTCTTAAATAATTCTGAATTCAACTTTTGGAAGCTTGTTGCTAATAACAGACAAGAAAAGACAACTAGCTTAAAAAATGTATACATATTTTATTTTATTTACTGCAGTTACTGCACATTTACTGTTGCTCTAAAGCTACAATCTTTTAACAGAAGTGTTCAGTTCACATATGTGTTGACCTTAAAAATGAGAGACAGATAAAAGAATCACCAATCATATGAAGTGAATAATAATATCCAGAAAATAATGGTTAAAGCAATATAAATAACGGGGCTTTCAAAAAATTGTAACACATGGAGAAATGTTCTGGCGAAGTGGATTTAAATGTTCCTACTGTAAGTGATAGAGATTTGACCCGTGGATGTGCAGAATCGTATAATAAGAATAATAACAATACATTAAACGTATATAGCGCTTTCAAAGACCCAAAGACGATTTACAATCCATACATAACAAACAACTACAGATAGAGCAACAGTAGCTAATAAAACCAAAACAAAAAGGGAGTTGGGTCAAACAACAGGGCTGGGCCTAGGGATAGGCTTGTTCAAAGAAACGAGACTTGAGGTGGTGTATGAACATGGCAACAGATTTGAAGTCACAAATTAATTGTGGAAGTGAATTCCAAAGTCTTGGAGCAGCCCATGAAAAAGCCTGCTATTATAGCTAGATTTTATTCTGATGGAGTTCACCATGTGGTCTATATTAAAAGGCCCTTCACAGGGTTTTTAAATTAAACTGATGCCCAACTTCTACTTATATCAATGGGCATACAGCAGTCTGGCCATTATGCACCTCTCAGCCCTGTGAACATTGTTCTGAGTTCATCCCTGCAGGGCAGCAGGCTGATGAACCCACATCAACTTTAATCAACAAAATCCATGAGGCTGCAGGGACAGTGAGGTGCAATGCAGTGCTACATCCAACTCTCATGGTTTACATGGTTGTAGATGTTTGGGCTCTTTGCCATCCCGCAGAGGGAGCGTGGAGTCTGAAGCAACTATCACAGCAGCCAGGATAATTTCATTTGGTGTAGATTTAAGATCCAATGATAAAAAATGCTCGACCAGGCAGATAATATAATGTGGCAATATTTAGTCGCTGTTGTCCAACTAATTGCAGATTCGAACATCATCCTACCTTACTTTGGTTGGTCCAGTAGAGGTAGTAACCTTTAGGATCCATCTTCATCGTGACAGGCACTGTCTTGGTTGAGTCCTGATAATGGGGAACGTTATTTAAATGTATTCAGAACCTCTAATTAGTGTATACACTTGGACTGAGAAGTGATCATTCCCATCGTAATATGATTCTCAACGTTCCCTAAGTAGCTTATTATGAAATGATCTCCAGTTGGTCTCCAGTAATTTGCTGCACTTTCAAGAATAGTCAACTCACCTCGGACCATTTGGTAAACCTGTCTCCTTTGACCAAGTAGTCTTTGACCTCCGGGGGCTCCAGAGTATAGCGTCTCTTGTCCATGTTAAAGGTCCCTTTATTGCTCCTTCCTCTCCTGAGTGAATGTTGGAGTTGACCCTCTAGACCATGGCCACCATCTGTGATAGCCTGTCCTACCTCTACTCTGATCAGGCTCTAAGATGAATGACTGGAACTGCAGTCAGACACAGGGATGAGCCGGGAGGAGACAACACGACAAATTTGCATTGTAAATAAGCCCCAGTATAAACATAATTTGACTGAAGGGGCTGTCAGGAAAGCTCACTCACAACAATGTGACCTTGAATTAAAAAAATGTTTGGTGATACGAATTAGTATTCTATTACCACTCCTGGTCACTGGTAAATAAGTATTTAAATTTCATTGTCCTTTTGCCTGAGGATTGTTTTTGAGACTAGGGAGTCCTCAGGCTGGTGTTAAAATCCAGACTAGTAGCAAAGAGAACAAACTAATGCCTGTGGGTGTGGGCTAGCATTCAACTGAAGCCAGTAGTCCAGGTAGCCAAGCAAGACACTTTGTAGAGGTGAAATTAAGACTGAGGGTAGGTGTAGCGTTTGACTGCAACAAGGCATTTGAATAGCCAGTTGCTGGACCCAAATGTAGGTTGACACACGATATGATGTTTAAAGACAATAAACAAAAGGCTTGTTCAATCTGTGATGCATTACTGATCTATCAGTGTATTGATTTCCATTTCCTTATAGTAATGTGGTTTAGAGGGATTACATGTACTGTAGATATTAGATGCTGATTCATGGCTTTTGATTTTGACTACTCACTCTATCATTTGTGTAAAATGCAAATTTCAGTTCAAGAGAAAGAAAATCCCTTTGGCAAATTTTATTGGGATAGCTGGACCTGTGACATACGGAGTTAAGAGTTTCTGTGGGAATAGTGATGTCTCACCGATATTAGAATGAATCAATAATTATTTTAAAATGGGTTGTTTTAACCCTGAATGCTGATTGTCTGAAAGCTATGAGGTATCAAACTGTTACTTTACTGTTACGGTAATGTTGATAATCAGTTTATAAAATCAGTAAGACACATTTGGAGTTTGTGGTGTATGGCCAATAATTAATTGGCTAAACCACACATACTTCCCTGATTCCTTAATTATATCCACCCCAATAGGCCTAGATTAATTTAGTTGGATAGTTAGGGTAACATGGGGCAATACACCCCCTGGAATAAGACGCCACCCTATGTAATACTCACAAAAAACACAAAATGGCACCATTATTTTTTCAACTCCTCCTCTGGCTGCCACTGGTCTTTATCAACTACAAACGTCCTCTGCATCATCCATCACACCTTCTCAGCCAACTCTTAAAAACTTTGCTTCTGTATCTAATTTTAAGGACTGCTGGGATTTTAGCAATGATAAGTTAGGTTTAACTGGATGAAATGGCATGTAAGGAAAATGTGAGTTGTGTACAAAAGCAGGTCCAATTCATAAAAACCCTTAGGTATTACCTTCTATTTAGATAAGAATCCTCAGGGGCCAACTGACCCCATAGGGGGTTATATTAGCCCAGTAGCTGATTTTTTTTTTTAAATTAAATGCATATTAATCAGTTAACTGTAGCCATTTATTTTACTTTATAATCCATTATCCTAAGCACAGCTATCTTCAAGGTTCAAAATAATCACTTAACCTTTCTTTTTTTGTTTCAGTAACTGGACATTGATCTTGGGGGCGGGGCGTGTTGGCCCATCTCACCCTAGGTTTGATTTCAATGTATTTCTGACAGCACACCTTTTGATTTCAATCAAACATTCTAGAATCACGTGCTCTTGGTAAAAGTCCTCAAAAATGACCTTTCTGAACCGTAATGCCAAAAAGATTAGGAAATTGAATTTCTCTATTTTGAAAACTCGTAGTTTTCTCACTGATACATTTTAATATGTACAATAACATAGCCAATTATTACATTTTATTCAAATGACCCCATGATCAAACAAAGCGGATATGATTCTCTAATGAAACGGCTGATCTTTCAGATATTGAACAAAATCAGTTATTTTTTCAAATGTTGAATTTTTTCATGTGAATCACATTATACTACGCCTATATTGCATGCAATATCGACAAAATTATACTATCAGTTGCTGCTATGTACTGTACCTCAAAGCTTATCACTAATTAGCGGTTGTAGGCTACTGTCCAAGGTGCTGAAATCAGAAGGGGTAAAAATCATTAGCGCCACGATACAACCCGTTGGGACTTATAAATGTGACGTGTAATTTGAGCCTCAAGTAGTGGCCCTTCATTATCCCTTCTTTATGCTCACAAGTGTGTTTTAAAACAGCAACACAATCGGCTTTACAACAAGTTGTAAACAGGTAAACATAGGCTACTCGTTCTGGACTTGTTCAGGCCTTTCCTTATTTATTTACTGTAGTGTTCCGGTGAGCTGTGCGTTTCATTAGTTTATATAGCCCACTGCATAGCTGCTAGCTCTTTAAGACACTTCACCCGCCCCCTCTCCTGTATTTTTAGCTGAGCCAGGCATCTTCATTTGTTATAGGCTACCATACAGTCAGTAGTGTACCAAATTATCTCATTCAATCGTTTTAATAAATTATATCGGATTCTTTACCGCGGATTTGTCGTTGTTGACACCTTAGGAAATTATATTGAATAAACATTGGAATAAACAATCCGGGATTTTACTGGCGAATACTGAAAATCACAAGAGCCCCTGAGCTGCCCGTCTCATCCATGATGTCCGTGATGAAACGCAGTGCTCTACTGGCTTTCTGAGGCAACCCGCAGTGCTTTTCTAGGATGAAATGAATGAATGAAATGAAAAGCTATTTAACTGTAAAATAGACAGTCCAAGAGAGTAAACGGTCCCCAGTAAGTCTGTGGCTACACGTCTTCTCGCAACCGGATAGGCTTCTGTGTTCTCTTGGATTGTGGATATTAAGAAGCCTTCAAGACGGACGGGGTGGTGGAGCATCGTGGGAAAAATCGGGGCAATATGAGAGAGCGGGACTTTATGCCCAACATGGAGAGGGGCAAACCTGCTACTTATACGGGGGACAAAAAGGCTAAGATGGCTGCGAAGACGAACAAAAAGTGGGTGAGACTAGCCACTGTTTTCGCATATGTATTGTCTGTGTCCTTAGCAGCCATCATTCTAGCCATTTACTACAGCTTGATATGGAAGCCCACAAGCGCATCCTCTCCAGCGGGAAAGCCGGGGGTGCACGAGGATGTCACAACCTCTGCTAACATCTCATCAAACCTCTCTACAAGCACCAACGTCTCAGACACTAACTCTACACAGACAGAGCATTTATCTGTCAACAATATTAGGCTTAACGCAAAGCCTCAGACGAATGCATTTCACTGGAAGGGCCAAATCACGGGCGCCGCCGTCAACTCGGACGGGGTTTTATCCGAAAGTGCTCACTCGCAACCAAAAGGTCTCTACGAGTCTGCCCAAGGCCACACAACCGCACAAATGGCCGAGAGTCCAAAGACTGTGGGGATAGATAACCAGGCGTCCCAGACTGCTTGGGACATTCGGGGCCAGTTCCGCACTGGAGCCCTAAACACCATGCAAGATAAGATAGAGGATGATGCGGACCGACCGGCTACTGCCAGCGAGGATCAAGTAGCTGCGGACGCTACTTCTTCACCCACAAAGACTTCGCTGCGCACCTCTTCTACGAGACTACAAGGTTTACGTAAAGGACCAGGCCAATAAACACGAATCGACCGAAGGGTGTTTGAGAGACTTATGCCGCGGGTCGGATACAAAAGCCTACACACAGGGGTTGTCGTGGAACAGATTGAAGAACAGAGGATGCTGCGAGAATTGCACTGGCTTCATGCACGTATTTTATTTATATCTTATATACAAATAATCAGAATGCGTATGACTGACAGTAATAGAAAAAACGGCTTAAAAGGAATATTGTTATCCCCTAATCTCCATGCGTTTTCTTTTACCGTAGGCCTACTGTATGCCTTAATTCATGTACATGTCCTCCTTCCTTTGGACAGTTCCACCAAGGTCATTTATTTATTCCCATATTATGGACAAGGGCGTGATACAGCCTCACAACTATATTTCACTCGTTCAGAAGATATGTCTTTGGGTTGCAGGATATGTGAACTACGCATTACCTACAAGCCTCCAATGTTATTCTTTATTGCATAGCCATATGATGGGCCGAGCTATTGAATAACAAGACCGAATTTTACATAGCATTTGGTGTTCTGTATTTTCCTTTCACGCGTAGGCCTAAATCTGGAGTCCTTGGATATAGGGGAACCTGTGTTATTGAGTTGAGCTCAGGTATGTGCATAGAACCATGCCAATTAAATGTGTATATGGTCATGTACATAGGGCAGATACTGTACATCCTTTGGCTTTGATCTAACTTTTAGTCTAATTAGATAATTTTTATTAAAACTATGTTAGCCAATATCATGAGGAAAATAAACATCCTTGTAAAATGCTTATTTGTTTACATTTTGTTTAAGAACATATACATGCAAGTCAACATAAATGACCCCTTTCATGTTAAACATTCTTTTATTTTCAGAGATCTGAAATGTTTCTGAAAAACGTTTAAAAAATTTATGACATTTGATACAAGTACATTTGATACAAGTATATGATAAATATAATTGGATAGATGCTGCTAAAATCATCTAGTCTATCATCTAGTCTTCTGTAAATATGATTTTAAATGCTAAATGATGCTATATCACAATCCAGACAACAACCTGTTGTTAAACCATTTTGAAGTAGAATCAGTGCAGAGAGTAGAGGATGCTGGTAGCCCAGGATTTTTCAATTCAAATTCCCATTAGCCAACTGCAAACATTCAAATGTAAAAATACATTACTCATGACAATGTGTAATTTGCAGAACTACAAAAGAAATCAATGTTCTTTTAAGATACTTTCCTGCCGCTGGATCTGCTGAGATGTGCGAGGCGATTAAATGTGATTTTATTGGAGTCCAAGGGAAGATTAGACAAAATCAACTGACAGTTTTTATGAACGACTTTTCTGGAAGTACATTCGGTGCACATGCTATGCAAAATGGATAGTCTCTCTGCGAAAGTCCATATTTAGGTGAGTAACACATTTATTTATATGTTATAGCATTTGAAAACCAGGCTAATGGGAATTTGTATTTAAAGATCCTGAGTGTCAGAGGAGAACCTGTCATATTCATCCTCTCCTCATCCACTCTTTGGACTGAAGGGCATTCCATCTGAGCCTGGATGTTAGTAGGCCTCTTGGATATGTTCTGGCAATTCTCACATAGAAAATGTAGCTTGAAATTGGCTAAAAAGACTTTTAAAATGTAACTTTTTTACTGTCTGATGAAAACAGAGATCTTTCTGGAAAATAAAAAATATCATATTTTCCTATTAACTAACAATTTATTAAAACGTTTAAAAATAAATGTTCTTGGTACTTACTTGGTAAAACATTTTTATATTGCAGGGTGTCTGCTGTATGTTCAGTGGCTGATCCCTCCAACTATTTCACATTGAAGGCTCATCCAGTTAATTATACAGAATTAACTATGTTAACACAGGGAAAGCCAAAATGGCATAGATACCTAGATCCATCTTCTCTATGGAGCACACACTGAAAAATGTAAATGTTGAAAGAATTTATTTCTCCAAACAACAATGAAAAGCTAAAATATGTGGTATTTTGTACAGTTCCTGGATCATAGGGCCTCAGATTTTATGTTTAAAAATCATGTAAAATGTTCGAAAGCATGTCAAACATCATTCTTCCTGATACAATTTCTATATGAAAATTGCCCGAAAAATTGGTAAAACCAAAATGTTCCATTCATGCTCAAATAGTATCATACAATAATCAGCTCTTGACAGTCAAGTCTTGCAGACTGAATAAAGAACCAGTGGTGATTCAGTGAATTAGCAGTCTTACAGCTCAAAGGATAGAACATTTACTTTCAATGTCTTTATGTGAATACTTCATCAAAAGCATGAGTTTTATAGCAGGCAAGCAAGCTTCAGTATTTGAACAGGCTAAGATGTATTTTAGCGGCAAACAAGGCCCATTGTTTATTAGTCTGCTACAGCTCATCACCAGTGATCTCTCTATCATACTCTTGTTTCTGACTCACTTCTGGTGAACTCTGGAGAGGGGATAAACAACACACAAGTATGTATGTTTTCTACTTGAACCAAACGGCATGTGAGGGAGGTGTATTGATTGAGCTCACAGTAGTTACAGTGCACAGAAGAGGAACGCATTACACAATACCAGTCAGTACTATTTCCAGCACACACTCTTTGAAAGGCTTTTTTTCACAATGTTATAGAGAGGGTTGGTCACTGGTGGTTAGCATCACACAATATCAGAGAGAAATGTACTGTGAGGCCACAGATGAACAATGCTGCACTGCAAATGCAAATCTGTTATGGCGTGGATATGTTATACTGAAACGTTAACAAATACAATGTAAACACTTGGGATGACAATGACTGTAAAACCGCAAGCAGAGAACTTCAGGGTACTGTGAACAGGTATACACAGGTGCTCTGTGTTTTACAGTCATTGTCATCCCAAGTGTTTACATCGTACTGGGTATTGCTGCAGAAGGTCCCCATAAGCCAGCAATCTGTGACCTGTTTTCAGCGCTTCATATGATGGTAGATTGAACAGAGGGCTGAGTTACCTTTTGACCTCTAAACCCAGTCACTTCTAAGGAGAGAGTGTAAGGGTAACTCTAAATTTATAGTTTGGGTAACTTCGTAAACAAATGCGTTGGAATTCATCCCAATTTAAGAATCAAGAACAGTGGTGGGAAGATCAAGATCAGGTGTGGCCGGATCAAGATCAGGGGTGGCCGGATCAAGATCAGGGGTGGCCGGATCAAGATCAGGGGTGGCCGGATCAAGATCAGGGGTGGCCGGATCAAGATCAGGGGTGGCCGGATCAAGATCAGGGGTGGCCGGATCAAGATCAGGGGTGGCCGGATCAAGATCAGGGGTGGCCGGATCAAGATCAGGGGTGGCCGGAT